>VWPW01006206.1:137500-182500 GCA_013389825.1 Crypturellus undulatus | reverse complement strand
CTGTGGCTCCCTGGCAGGGCATTTCATAAAGCGAATGCTTGTTTTTGTGCCACTTGTGTGATACGTAGCTCATTGCAGACTAACGAAAGGCTGTTTCTAGAATTTCAGATCCACGTGCTTATTTTGGATCATCCTCACTGCTCTGCGTAGTCCTCTGTGCTCAAAGTGCTCCTGCCAAGGCCAAGGGAGAGGCACCTAAAGCCCAGTCCAGGGGGCTTTCTGGAGAATTTCTGGAGAAGTTTTGTTGTCAGGAAACAATCGTTCTCTAAGTGGATATGATGGTAACACAGTGCTATAAATGGCCGTCCTGGAGCTTTGTGGTGAAAACTCCATCGTTTGTGGTTAAAGCAATATAGTGGAACCATTTCAGACACCCCAAACTAGGTTCTCTGCTCTTAGCTGAAAATGGAAAATTGTTCTACTCGTTCTGAGGTCACTATTACACATTTGTAACTATAGTTCAGTTCATCACTCATAGGCAAACTCATGTAAATGAATAATATTTTGCTCCTACACTAGGGAAATACTATGTTCCTGGAATTTTAAATGCCTTACAGATAGACATACATTAATACTAAAAAACATGACACAGAACCATTTCCTTAGTCCACTGAAATTTGATCTTGTTTACTTGTTTGTGAGATATATGTATATATATACATATATATATATATATANTATATATATATATATATATATATATATATATATATATAAAGTTGGCAGTTCCTTGAGTCTTTAGTGCTATAGTCAACAGGCATCATTAGGACAAAACACAGTGAGCTACTGGCACATCCTATTTCCAAATAGATTAGTTTGTTATTTATTTTGAGATATGCGTAGAGCAAGCACATATGCAGAGTTAGCTAAGTACCCATTTATATATATCTAAATGGAAGAAAAGCATTAAAATATTTGCTATTGTCTTGAATCTCTGAAATGTCTAATAGTTCATATTTCATAAAGTCACACATCTGAGAAGTTGGCTTTTGCAAAACAAGCTCTCTGATTATCTGATATCCTCCGGAAGGTTAGGAGAGTTGTTTCCTATATTACTTAGGAAAAAATTTCTTTTTACAATTGAAAATGTCAGCATCAATTTAAAGTAACACTAAGCATGTGCTTGCTTTCTGAATATTATCCTCCTCCACCTCCCCTCCAACCACCCTGCTGAGGATCTGAGTGTGACAGTTTGATTAGATCATCAATCCTTACTGTTAACAGCACTTTTCCTGAACACCTGGGTTGCTAGGTCACTCCTGAGTTTAGCTACCGTTGTTTTAGTGACCTAACGTGCATTCACCATAGCAATTTACATTTGGTCCTCAAATTAAAAGTTACCTTATAACAACAGTTTGCTGTAAAGTGACCTTTGTTCTCATGTGAAAGTTATGCTATATGATGTGATAAAAACTATAAATGATGAAACAGATTTTGTATTCTAGGCATGGTTACCTACTTTGATAGAGCTCTCATAAAAGTCTGTTTAACCAAAGCCTCAAAACCAAAGCTTAATTATGAATATGACTCCCACTTAATTCTCCATCTGTGTGGAAGACTTCTGGGTTTGCATCATATTTCTCAATCTTGATTAAATTGTATTATTCTATACTAAGCTAAATAATCAAACTTGTCGTATATTTGTAAAATCTAAGAACTTTTTCCTTCTAAAATCTACTCTCAACTTGTCGATACAGTCTGATTTATACTTTTCCAGCTTGTAGGTGCGTCAGTGAAGGTAAATATCTACCAACAATCTTAGTGCAAATTTTTAGCAGTGAATGGCAACATGAGCATACTATTAAGTGTATTAAATCTATACCAGATTTTTCTAATATTACAGTAATCATTTGTTCTTTCTCTGAACTTTGCTGTAATGAGGAATGTGGGAAATTCATTTACTTATCAGAGCAAAACTCATGAAGCAATTTATTCAAAACCAGTTTTGACTTTTCCTTCTGTTTTTGAGTGTTTGAGTAAGTTGAAATGAACAAACGGAACAAGGGAGTATAAAACAGTGAAATAACTTCCAGCAATGTATGTAAATTGAAAATAGCAATTAATGGAAATGTTTTAGCTAATGATGTCAGGTGAGTAAAATGGTTCATCTCATATGTAAACATAAAGACAATGTAAGCTTTCTTCCTATAACTTTTGGTATATTCACTTAAGGGAAAGATGCATGCTATCTAGGTTTTGTACCTCTATGGAATTAGATAGCGTGTAATTTTTCTTAAAAAGTTGGTCAAGTCATGCAGAAGAGATTTGATGGGAAAATACAGAACTTTTAAATAAAAGTCCCCTCTTAAATTTTAATTTTACAGTATTTTTCCTCTCTTGGAACAAATACAGGTTGAAATTAATAATGCAATTGCCCATGTAAGTCTTCATTAGATGTCGACTTAATCAACAACAAGCGTTATTTGGATCAGGTTTGTCAAGGAAACATGGTGTTTTTTTTTAAAAAAGCTCTAAAGGCAATGTACTCCGTATGTGTGCTGCTATTATTCAAGGGTGAGCTTACTGTATTTGCTGAAATGTGGATTCAAAATGCTTAAGTGACTACTACTCTTAATACACATTCAGAACACATGCCATAGTGGCTTTTGAGCATTGATAACAAAAAATACAAAACATGATGAAATCCATGCAGGACTAAAAATTCTGCAGTACATTCTGCACGTAATTGTTGATACTAATTCTCAGCATATGGTAAAAAAGTATAAATGGTCTGGTGTACATGCTCAACATACAGAGAATGCTGCCCAGCCTTTCACCAGAGTGACATAAGATAGGGTCAGTGGTGGATTTATAGAAAGTTCTCATAAAACAGATAGCATAAAAGAGCTACTGATTGCAACAATACTCTCAGGGTTGAATCAGTGATATAAGACAAATAGAAAATACTGGATCTTGATAAAAAACATACTTGATAAAGAAGAAATGAAAATAATTTGTGGGATCTAAATAATGTCCTATTCTTTTGTATGTATTTTACATATATATATTAAAACTGCAAAATACTACGAATTGTTTAAGTTTTACCTTCATACACGCACACATACATTTATAATACCATCTGAATCCATGCAATCAAAAGTCTGCAAAAGCTTAAAATTTTTTTTGATTATTTTTCCCATACTTCATATCTGTTTGCATTTAACTTTTATCTTTATTTTTTAATTTGAGAAAACTTGTTCAGCTATTTTTAATTTTCGAGTGAAGAAAGAAAAGAATGGATTTTGTACGTTATTGGTTTGTGTTTGTTTTTTTCCAGAGCAAGGTCTAAAATTGCTGATGTTTGAAACTTGGCCATAACCTTACCTATTATTTGTCATCTTTTCTGGAGGTAGGGAAAAGCTCCGAGTTATCAAATTAACAATATATTTCAAATTGTACGTGTAGAACACACAAATGAAGAATATTCTACAATCTACAGTTTTCTACCTTTGTATAGTTTTCTAACACACAGTCATGTTGGTAGGAATTGTGTTCCTATGGAAGTACATAGCAGGCTTACCTTGTTGTCAAAGGGTGCTTGTTCCCATTTTTATTCATTGTGTAAAGGTGGGCAAGCATAAAAATATTGCTCATAAAAATACTAACATCCACGTGTAGACAAAAGGAGCATACGTGCCAGATAGTGAAGCAGGGCAGGTCTAGAGACCTGGTGAGCTCTGATGCTGTTACTGAGCAGTAAAAGGCTTTATCTCCTAGGGACTGACCTGGGCAGAGACGAGCACGTAGGACGCTGGTCTATGGACTTTGATGTAGTGTTCATGAAGACAAGGCTCAATGCAGCTGCGCTTCTAGCCCCGCTCTCTGCAGGGCCTCACCTGAGAGTGTGGAAGTGCAACCTACGTGTTTCCTTCACTAAGAATAAAATCTCACTTGGGCGAGTTATGTTAGGTAAAAACACACCTTTTTAACAGTATGGACATGGGCAAACAAGGAAGAGAAAATACATTTAGAAATATATGGTTGGAAAACAAAATATATTTAAAATGTTTTAAGAAGCATGTATGGTATGCCAACAGACTGCAAAGCAGTGTTTATTTAGAATGCTTTCTATGTCATTTTGATTTCTAAAGTATTTTCTCTGCCAGACTTCACTGTTCTTCAGGTTTCCTCCACAGGAGACAACCTGTTCTGGGAGTACACTCAGAGAAGGAGGTAGGATTCAGCTGCAGTTGCGTTTTCAACTCCAGTGATAGTTGTCTGAGTAGTTTGGGGCAGTAACATAACCTTTTTGTGTTTGATTTTCTTCCCATCTCTGAAATAAGCTTGGTAAAACTTCCCTCACAGAGGCTGATGGGAGCTTGGAAAGCATTGCATGTAGAACAGGTCTTTTTGGTGGGTTCTGAGGAAGGAGGTGATACAGTAGAACCATTCTGACTGTTATGGCAGTGAGTTGGGAAATCAGAGGTGTTAGTCTTAGCAACAGAGCCCCACTAACGATGACGAGTAGAGGCCTCACCTGGGGCAGCAATGGAAAATCAGCTGGCAAAGGACACACCTGCAAAGAAAAGCCATGACAGGAAAAGTTAGGCAACACTATCTGCTTCTCAGAAATTTATAACCACTCAGGAGCTACATTTTAAGGGTCTCTTCCTTACAGGATTTGAGTCTAAAGTTAGTAAAGATCAGGAGGAATTTAGAGGGACACAACAAGATGGAACAAGTATCTTTGAGCATGAATCTGACATGTCCAAGTTCAAAATCAAATTCCTTGTTAATAGTGATCTGCCTCAATAAGGCAGGAGTAATCTGCCTTACTCCTGCACAGACCCTACCAGCAGTACCAAGCTACAGAGCTCAGTGAATGGGCATTTGCACCAGGAAGTCCGAGCCAGCTTGCGGAGAACAGCACCCTTTCAAAAAAAAAAAGGAGGTCACCATATTGAAAGAAATAAATTTTGGGAGCTTTTGAAATGCTAATCTGAAGGACAGGAATGCTGGGGGAAGAGAAAGAGAGGTCATATATCTTTTTCCAAATAGGACTTGCGATCGAACCAGAGGCACTCACAGAAACTCTTCTGGATGTGACAGGAGTGTTAATATCTGCTCAGGCTCACTGAGCAGTAGCTAGGGAAGAGAGGTCCTTGCAAAGGATGGAGGGACTTCCTCTTTCTCTTTTATTTCTCTGTAACTGAGCTAAAAGTAGAGCTAAGGGAGTCAATCCAGGGACCTTTTGTTTCATTTCTGAGTTATGTTCAACTAAGATCTGACTGAAGCTGTTTTGGTTTGTGTTCCACAAGATTTCAACAAATGGTTCAGGTTTTTGTGAAGACACAACCTCAGCAAAGACTTCAGACTATTGACTTGTATTCACTACCAGCTGGGTAGTGAAGCTTTCATTTTCTATTTGACCCTGATTTAATTCTGCAGTTCAGCTGTTGAGAAGTGTAAATCAGCTATCTGCTGCAAATAATTATTTTATTTCATTCTATTTTCCTCTGTGTTTTTAATTAATCTTGTTGTCTGTGACTAATTTTACACAGGCAATTTTAACAAATGCTGTAACCTCTGTGGTCTACATCTTTTTTGCTTTGGTAAATGCTCAGGAGCCAGCTGCTCTAGGCAAATGCAGAAAGCAGATGCCAAGGCACTGAGCAAGAGCCTAGAGTTGGTATTGATGTGTGTCAACAGGGAACGATGCAAGTCCCAAAAGCACAGGATTTTAAAAAATAATGTAAAAGGGCATTGTTTTTGAGGGACAAAGCCCTGTAAGTGGTCTCTATTTTTCCTTCCTTCTTCTGTAAATTTCTGACCTTCTGTGAAAGAGGCTGATTAAGAGCATGACAAATTTTGGACTATTTGAAGATACATTCTACACTAGAATTCTTTGATCCTCCACTATACTAAAAAGACAGTATTACCTTGAGTAAATTAATGGTTTATTATATTTACATTTTGGTCAAGATATAATTTCTATATTGCAAAATTGATTTATGTAGGGAATATATTAAACCCATAGTTTTGTGGGAGGGTTTTAACCGCAAATTCAGATTTTAAATTTCTCTGCTTTATGGCATGCATGCACACACACACATATATATACACACACATCTTGTCTATAGTTTAGTGTATTCAGCCCTTGAAAGGAATTTCCCCTTCTTTGTACTAAATTTTAGCTCCCAATTGGACATATGGAAAACTTGTAGATTTAAAGGTCTGAAATGGTATAATACAATGGAAGATTTTTAACCTCTTTGGGTACATTTTCCTTCCTAAATCCTGTCTCTTCTAGGCCTAACACATTGTTATATTAGTCTCTATAGACTTGTCAGGGTTATCCATCAAAGCCTGTGTCAGAGGAAGGCACTACAATACGGAAACCCTATCCTTTAGTCTATAGCTTTGCTAGGAACATTATAGAAGAAGCACAAAATAGACAGCAGAGGGGGCCAGGCTCTCTACATCACCAACCTGGTTGCTGTCAATTTGTTACAGTGATTTTGTTCAGTAGACAAAAGGTTCTCTGGTTAGTCCATTTAGTTATTCTAATAGTTTTTTAGTGCTGCACTTAGCAGGGAACACAGTTCAGTGAAAAGGAATTTTTGAGTAGCTTTTGTGATTCCTTGCTCTCATACCCTAAAAAAAACAATAATAAAAAAGATCATTGGTGTTAAAAGAAATAAGTTGTGGGAAAATTAATGCAATTATTTCTTGTGAATTAGAAAAAAAATTATAAATACGGAGACCTTATAATTCTGAATCACCAAACCAATTTCTGCATAGGTGGAAATCGCAACTCACTACTTCAAAATCAGTTCTTCTTTTTTTAATACACTGTATAATCTGTATAAATGAAAACTGAGATAGTTTTAGAGAGCAGCATTTTGGTGCGCACTTCTTTCAGGTATCATATTAATACCAAGGATAATGGGTTCCTCAAAAGGGATATGTAAACTTCACATAATCCACATCTGTGTGTTCGCGTGTCCATCTGTCTACAAGCATGCATGTGGCATGAACATATGGTATCAATGATATTAACTTTCTGTGCCTTGATGTGCCAGTTAGCACATAGTTCTTATCTCTTCTCAGTTCTTTGTTAGGTGGGTGTCTACGACTACTGCCTTAGTAGAGTAACATTTTATTTTACTGTGAAGGTGCAGCCTATTAAAGACTTCCTAGTGACAGGTGTATTTCCATTCAAATATGATACAATAGCTGTGATTGAAAAAGCACTTTGATTTGTATTTTCTATTTAAAAATCTTGTGAGAAACATTCCTTTGGCTGAAATGTGATGTAATTTCTTGAACCCTCTGGGGTTGTGTGCTTGGTTGTATAAGATTTGGAAGGACATTAGCCCTGCCTCAAACGTGACCTCGCATGTCACACCAGGCCATTTCCCAAAAAGCACTGAAATTAGTTGTACCTGGACATGTAAGAGTGGTCCCATGGTAACTAATTGTTCAGGAAGTGACCAGTTCTTCAGGATCTAATGGTGGTTTTATTGTCTTGTACTTAATTTTGCTAACTTAATGATGTTCTTTTTATGAAAATTGATCAAATGTAGCAAAATGGAATATGCTACTTTTTAAGGGCTGTAGATGGTCATTAATTTCCCTTTTCAGATAGGCAAATTCTGGTTAGGAGCTGAATTCTGTAGTTTGAAGTTAGTAAAGGGAAATGGCAATGCATCCTGCTCTCATTAAATACACCTACTGTGAAATACCCTCTCTCTATATTATTGTATCTTACTATCTTACTACCCACTGTATCTTGCTACTATTAAAAAAAAAGGCTGTATCCAAAATGGCACTAATGATGTACTGCAGCAGTCCTTGGATTAATGCAGTGAAGAGATGACCCTTTAGAAAATGCCTGCTGTGCATATTTGCTATATTTGCCTTGTTTTCATCAATGTGCTTTTAAAAACACAGCAATGAGGACTGCACTTCTAATGAGGCATGTACATTACCAAGAAAAAGAGAAAAAAGAGTGCTGGGGAATGGCTGGTAGAGGACCGCTAATTCACTTGTACAGAAAAAACAGGGTTAAAAACACTTGTTTGGGTTTTTGTAAGAGTTATAAGAGAACATTGCTTCCTGAACCTTGCATTAATATATGTTTTCAGATATAGGGCAGGTAAGGAGAGAAGGAGTAGGGTTAGAAGGGTGTTCCACTTTATCTTAATTATGTAATTCCTGATTATAATTCTTATTCAACTGATTTAGTGTTGCTCTTGTATTTTGCAGTTCCTTTTAACTTTCCTCCCTAAAAAAATGTTAGAAAAATATCAAAGATATCTTTTATTATAAGAATATCAGAGGAGTACAGGTCATCGTGCAAATGTGGGAAAATGGTAAGATAACTATAACATGTACAGCCTTGGTTTTCTTGCCTCTTTGTATTATGAGTCTTTAATGATGCAATTAAATGTGGTGTCTCAGAAAATGCAGAGGAGTATTTTAAAGTGTTTTTTTTTTCTTGTCTGTATTAACACTGAAAGATAAAGTAGAGTGAATACTGAATTTTGGTGCTTTTCTGCTCTACAAGTTGCACATGCACTTGCACGGTGGTGTATGACTGTATATGACGAGAGGTTCTCTACAATTTCACAAATATACATTGATAGACTGGTTGTGGAAAACATAATAGAGGTGCAATTCACACCAACTACTCAAAGTGTCTGATGCATTTTTTCTAACTTCCAAAATATTTGTGAGCCTGTCTCTGATGTCTGCTTGGTATCATCACTTAAGATGTGATCTCTTTGTTGGATTAAAGGCACTTCCTAGGCCCTGTATTATTTTTTTCTTTGTTTTTACTGTTATGCTTTTCACATGTATCTATTTTGGAGGGGGCTGCCTATTCCGTATTCTAGTAGTCAGATTCTATATATCTTCTCCGTGTGCCAGCTATTGGAGCCACTGAGCAAATGGCTTGATGATTTTTGCCAACAGTTTGAGAGTCTGAAGAAGAATCCATTTGTATCAAAACCAGAATCGCTTTGCTCCTATTTGCTGACCAGAAGATTTGTTTTACGGCTGGACCTATGTGTCTTCTGTGGAAGTTGTACTCCCACTGTGCTGTTGACTCCCATGTTGCTTGATCCATCAGCAATCTAATTCACAGATAGTATCATAATTCATGGTGTAATAGATCTTCCACACTGTTTTCTAGGGGAAACTTATTAAAGATAAAAACTGTCACGTGGCAGTTGCCCTTTCAGCAGCTTAAGGTTTTGATTCTTGCTTTCTATCATAAATGTACACTGATTATGCCTTGACACCTCTCTTGTTACACATTCTTTTTTCTGTGGTATTTCTGACAGACTGACACAAAAGTGGTTGCTTGTAGCTTTTGCCATTGCTTTCAAAACATCCAATTTGTGCAGCAAGTTTTATTGCCTTGGGAGATAATTTTCATTTACAAGCTGTGCACCAAAACTTAAACTTTTTTCCACAGAAAATTTAGGACAACATTTCAAAATACTGATTTGTGTTTTTGTTTTGTTTTGTTTTATTTTGAAAGACTAAAAACTGTATTACCTCAGTGCATAGAATTGATTCTACCATGACCACTTGTCACTGATATTCCAGTTCTATTGCATTACAGGTTATTTAATTATCATGATGTTATTTTGAAAATAGACAGAATTAGACTATAGCTTAAAGGAAAATTCAGATCACTATGCATTCTACTTTACTTTTGTTTTTATTTAGGGAGATTTTGAAAATTTTATGGAAGGTCTTTGTTAACAGGAAATTATTTACATTTTACTGATTTCCCTTCTGTTGATGCCTTAATATGATCAGAAGCTTTAAATTAAAAAAAAAAAACTT
Organism: Crypturellus undulatus; assembly: GCA_013389825.1. NCBI lineage: Eukaryota > Metazoa > Chordata > Aves > Tinamiformes > Tinamidae > Crypturellus > Crypturellus undulatus. The sequence goes on along the minus strand of VWPW01006206.1, from coordinate 172,702 downwards.
TTTAAAGTCAGAGTAAGCAGAAAAATGGTTTAAACTTAGAACATTTTGTGGAAAAAAAATGATTATTTTACATAATCTAAGGCGAAGCTAGGATTTGACAGAAGCAGATCAGATCCTGAGTTAAGATGAAGAGAGTCTTGGCATGTCAGATAGGCTGTGACTTAGGTATCACAGACTTGTATCTGAATGAACAGAAGTTGTAGCATAATAAAGAGGCAGAAAAAAATGCCAAGAGGTTATGCTGCATTCCTGATATATCAGAATAGCAATTATAGATGGCACTTGGAATGCACTGAACTTTGTGAAAAAGGTTCCAAAAAATTAGTTCAACTGTGTTCTAGAATGAGTGGCTGAAAACAAGAGTTTTAAAAGATAAACCTACAATATACTACTAAAAGTCATCTATCCCATTCTCCTAACCATAAATTATATTGTTCCGAAATACATAGTTACAATCAAAGTGAAACAATAGTGCTTACACCTGGGATCAAAACCAACTGAGGTGTGGATTTGAGCCCAGAAGTGAAACCTGAAGTGGGTAACAAATACTGAGACAGTAAAGTTGCTAGTATAAAGAGCCATGAAGAATAAACAGGATAGTCTGCCTCAGGCCAGAAAACTTTTTAATTTTTTTACTTTATTATTACAATGGTTCAATTGAGTACTTTATGAATTGAGTTTTTAATAGAGAACTTAAATTTATACTTCACAAAACTGTGAAAATTCTGGATTAAGCTTCACATGAAAATTCTTGTTTGCCTTAAAAAGTGATTTCAGGACAGTAAAGATGTAGTGATAAAACACTGATTTTTAAGGAAGCTGGCCACTAGGTGTTTTAGGGTCTGCAGTATAACTTTAACATATTTACTATGTTAAAGTAGAAAGATTTAGTAGAAAGGTTTAGTAGAAAGATTAAATACTGCATTAATTGCATTCACAGATGGCCCTAAAATTAGGACATTTAACAACTATGGAGAAGGTTATAATACAAAAGGACAGAAAGAGGTTGAAAATACAGGCAGGAAATAAAATGAGTCACTTTGGAAATATGTAAATGAAAACATCTGAAAACATGCAGAATATGAATATTCATTGGTAAGGGTTGAAAAGGAAGTGTTAGAAGAGATGATTATGGCAATGGAAACTGAACAGGAAAGTTTGCACAAGAGAGACATAGAGGCAAGCAGAACTAAAACTAAGGCTGTGCGAGCAGCCACTGCGGGCATGGTCCCGAGGACGTCTTCATCTTGACTCGGAGCTATGCAACCTTGCAGTGCTAAGGCTGCCCTCCGTGCTGAGCCGAACAGGGAGAGGGGAGTTCGAGCTTTATATACCAGGTGTGTCGTGTTTGATCGATCCTTTCCTTTGAAGGACAGAGCTGTATCAAGTCGGAAGTATATAGTTTTGTGTCTTCTACCTAGAAATAACTATTCCTTCTTCATATATGAATTCATGCAGTGCTAACACTTTCTAAATAGAATTCAAGTTCAGATTCCTACCTTAAACATAGCTTAGTTTGAGGAAAAAGAGTTAATGGGCTGACACATCCTTAGGCCTAACTCTTAGCTGTCCACCTCTACCAAAATGCTAAGACGTGTATTTTATATTTGTCTTCTGGAAACTTTTGTTAAGTGTCAGGTACCTTTCCCTTTGCAGCCAGTTCATCAGCAGTTGCAGTGATAGTCTTCCCTCTCCTGCTGCACTGTTGGGATTCGCCGGTGGGGAATCCAGGAGGTGCAGAGCAGGTCTCTGGTTGCAGTGTGTGTCAAACCCCACCACTTTAACCTCAGTGGGGCATTTGTACTACCATCGGGAGATGATTTGTCCCGCCACCCCTTCACCATCACCCCTCATCATTGCTGTAATTATATGCGGCAACAAACTATCCCGTTGCAGCGGCATGTGCAATAGTTTGGAGTTTGTGTGTGATTCCTGCATGAGAATATAAAATCACAAGTGACAACTTTAGTTGGCCACCGTGCTTCTTTGTAGAATAACATATTTGGCCAGGCTTATTGAGAATTGTTCTTAGTATGTAATGTTTAAAATCAGTTATATTCTCAAGTTTACACTTGCAAATGTTTAAACAGGTTCTTTCTGGAAATTTTTCATTAACTATACATAGGTTAAGTAAAAATGCAAGAAAAAATGTAATAAGACAGAAAAGTATTATTTTAAAAATTTATTTTAAAGTTCAGACATGGATGTTGTGCCCGGGAAAAGTGATTAATAGCTTCCTTCATGCCTGTTCTGGATTTTATTTTTCTATTCCTGCCAGGTAATCTGAAGAATTGATTCACAGTATTACTATTGCTACAGCTTCTCACGATCAGAGCCAGTATTATAATGGTAACTTATTTTCTGGATGTAAATGGATAGTAGCTAAAACTAAATTTCTTTTCACCTGTATAATAAAAAAAAAAATTATTTGGATTCCTAGAGGTGAAAGGAGGCAAGCTGAAACTTCATCTTTGAAGAGAAAATTTCAGAGGCAGTTTGTCACTGTCATGTCACGGTGCAGACATCTGTCAGACTCTATTACAAATCCAACTTTCTTATTCCTCAAGTTACTCAATTTGCAAATTGAGACCTCTCTGCTTTGTTAAAAATTATCACTGCTCATCCAGAAACCCTAAGTGTTTAAAAGTATAAGGTGACAGCTTGAATACTTAGGGATGTGGACTGTCCTTATAAGGACAAATTACCTTTCTGCATGTCACATTCAAATGTTTGGCTGCCTATCATCTACATGGGAATTTAGTATGATATGTCTTTTTAGATCTCTGAGAGTTGAGAAATTATGAGTGAAATGCACAGAAGGTATTTGAGGTTCAGTTTTTCTTTGTGTGCATCTTTTACATAGAAGCTTCAAATGTTTCTAATTCAAGTATTCTAAGTGGAAGATATTACCAGAGGTAATCTTTATTCTAAAATAAGAAGTTGTATTGATTTTCCCTAAGTGAAGAAATCTCTTTTTTTTTAATCTAAATGTACATATTAATTTATTTTCTAGCATAAATCTGCATTGTTAAAGGCTGTTAAAGGTTGGCACTTTTATTTATTTATTTATTTTTAAGATATATGACAAGCAGAGAGAAATAACTGGCCAGTGAGTCTGGCCCATCAGTCAGTATCACACTTTATAATTTCATTAACCATCCCAGGAACATTTGCTATTCTTATGGGAATGAAAGTGTGCATGGCTTTGTGTTATTAACGTTAAAAACAGCTATTCCTAAATGCTAGGTATTGATGATATGGATGCTCCTGTGGCAATAAAAATGTGTTTTCTCATTCTCATTTGTTTGATTTGTGTGTATTTTGGTGTAGCTTTTCTTGCATTTTTGTTGAGATAGATTATAACTTCTAGTAGTATTGATGTCATTCTTCCTGAATATACCCCATTAGCTAGGTGCTGTTTATCAGTGGGCATTCTGCTTCTATCCTGTGCTTTATACATTTTTATTTTATTTTTGAAGTAGATTGCTCTCAGAGGGGAACAGCTTTGATCTCCTGACACATACCACCAAAGATTCCATAACCCACTGGGGCATATGAGATCCACATCTTAAATTTTGCTTACTGGCCTCTTTATTTAGTTCAGCTTGAGAACTGAACATTCTTTCAAGGAATATTCAGCTAATGACTGTGTTCAGCTCTGTGCCAGCTGTGTTTTCTTCCTTCCTTCATGGCTCGAATAAAGGAGTGGAGGAAGGAGTTCTGACAGGCCTGAAATACCCTTGGTTTTGACTGTTCTGGAAAAGACGAGCTCAATACGTTACGCCTTGCTCTCCAAATCTCCAAGGCGCGACACCCTGATCTCCTCCATACCAGGGTTGTATCTTAGTCCCCTACTGAACTCATTTGGCTGAGAGTTTATATATGTGGAATCTGTTAGGGCCTTTCTTTTTTTTTCCTTTTTTCTTTCCCCTCTAGGCTCGTAGAACCAGTACCTGTGGGTCCTAACATTTCTCACATTAAATATAAGTTCTCTGCAGATTTCTTCTGTTCAGACCTACCTTTAGATTTAAAATGGACATTTATTTTGTCTTATTTTCAGAATTCTCAAGGATGTTTTATACACACATATATATATGGGAAAATGATGAGGTAAAAGTTATAGAATGAAACTGGTTTGGTCAGTAAGTTTAATGTAAACTTACAGTGCTTGTATACAGTCCTTCCTGATGCTAGGCAGTTCCAAAGGACTTCTCCTTAATGTTTTCAGGAAAAGCTTATAATCTCATCAAGGCCCCAAGAGGAGAGATGTTTGTCCAAATCGAAAGAAGAAAAGTGGAGGAAAATGGAAGGGAAGGTCTATTGGCTTTGTCAGATTATTTCTTAATACAAAATTTGGAACTAGAGGCAGACAACTTCATTGACTGTTAAGTTCGAAATAATGGATATACAATATTATATGACAACAGAAAGGATTTCATTATATTACAAGTGATTTCATAGGCTTTACTAAAGCCCTGAATGAATCAAGGACGCGTGGACGAGTTTGGAGTGCGTCGTTCTGTATTAGTTTTTACTGGAGATCACACATTTCTGTTGAACAATCTTGAACAAAGGTGCAAAGCAGTGAAAAATTGGGATCCCTTCCTGTTTGGAAAATGAAATTAATTTGCTTCTGGAGCATGATTCATGTTTAAAATGTGGTAGATCTTCCTACTGAGGTCTTTTCTCATAATCTTTAGTAATATTTATTTTGCCTAGTTTTGAGATCCTGTAGGCTCTCATTAAAAGAAGCACCCCCCTTTGTGTAGAGACCCATCCAAGCCACCCATTCTTAAATGAGGAGATGTGTGGTGGGGTCTAGCAGAGTCCAGTTCACCGGCTTTTTCGGACACTGCCTGAAATTGCAATTGCAAGAGCACATTTCACAAATGCCATAGAAAACCTACTCAGAAAGGGAACAGACCTGAGCCTCAGCTATAGAGTCGGTAGGGAGTTCTCTCCTCACATGTAATTTTACAAATTTTTCAGCTTAATCAGAGATTCATATGAAATATGTTTCACACAGAGACGTTGTGTGAATTTTCAGCACTCTCTAGGAGGGGGCATAAATGGATTACACTCGTTCGTATGCAATTTATTTCTTTTTGTTGTTGGTTTCTTTCTTTCATTAAATCACCAATATTAATTCAATACAGGTTACGTGCGCATACTCGTGGTATTTAACTCCTTCCGTGTTTCATTACAGAAAATTGAGTCAAGAGGAGGGAAGCTGTGGTATGTGGTGCTGTGGTGTTCCCAGTAAATTGATTCCCAGTAAAGTGAAGGACGTCACCCCCACTCATGATGTTGGTTTTGGTTTTGACCAGAGGAGCAGTGGGGATGTTTGCTCGCTATGCTGGGGGTGAGCTACACATCACACACCTGAAGGCCACTGTGGTACAGATGCAATGCACAGCCCTCTTCCTCCATAAGTCACTATCTTTACAAATATGGCACTCAGAAAATAACTGGAAATGTGGGCACGAAGAAAGTGACTGACTTTTCTAAGGCCTAAGAGTATGGGAGAGACAGAACTGAGACCAAGTCTAGTTCCTGACTGTCCTTATCACTATAAAGTCCCTTGCAGCACCCTGCCTCCTTAAATTATTACATATATGTAATTGATTTCCCTTATGAAATAGCCTATTGGATATGAAAAGAAGACCTGAATACTACAGAGAAAGACCAGGGCTCAGTGCTATATGAAAATCCATTCAGTTCAATCTAGCCACTGTGTAGAAATGAAGACAGAAGTTATAATATGATTTCTTTAGTGGTTTCTCTTACCTAGTTGTGATCTGGGCAGACTGGAATGTATTTATTTGGCCCACTGGAAGAATAAGAAATGTATGCAGACCAAAATGCCCTGGAAAATTGTATGTTTTCAGTGTGTTCTTGGAAGGCGGAAGGCTGTGGCTTGAAGTGGAGTAAGAAGGAGCATGATAGTGAGTCAAGGATTAAGAAGGAGACACACAAGGGAAAAGCAAGAAGCAAGCACAGAGAAAAGGATGGCAAAAGCAATTGGCCTAGTGCAGCGGAAGGTCACTGTGGTTAGCAGAGAAGGGGTGAGTGGAGACCATGTGCAAAAGAAGTACCAAGAGGGAGAGGACGTATAGGTGTCAATATTGCTTACATTCAGATCTTGCATGCTGCAAATAGAGAAGCATGTGTAGGGCTCACTCTTCATATATGTGGAGGCATATGCCTTAGAGCTGAATTCTGAATTCCTTTTTATTTTGTAAACACAGATTAGGTGGATAAGCCATTTTTCTTCAATATTATATGATTTCTTATGCAAAAAAAAAAAAGTTCACTATGTTACATGCTTTTTTTTCCCCTCAGGATTTTAATGGACTCTTTTGCCTTGGTTATTGGTTATTTTTGTATCCACAAAATAATATTTGTTTTTTAGTGAATGTACACAGAGCTGTCACTTAAAAAAATGTCTATTCCTGTGTCTAGGAAAAATATTTCAAGACCCTTTTCTTAAAAAAATAGACTTGATTTCAATGTCCTTTTTTTTTAACATGCACAGTTCAGTCAGTTATGTGGAATAACTTGGACTTCAGTAGTGACACTAGTCTGAGGGGGAAAAATGATATCACAAGAATGGAAACAAATATGTTCTCTCACTCTGGTCATGAAGCTTTTAATTCCACACTTGGGGAAACGGCAGGATTTACTGGGGTCAGTGGTATTCCACTGGGATATGTATTATTAAAGTGTGTATATATGTGTGTATAAGTGTTGCAGGGAAGAGTAGAAGGTCAGAACATACTTTGCAGTTTTATTGCATTACATTAGATTTACCTTTTAAAACTTATTTGTTGTCAAAATCAGACATAAAACAACCCCCCAACACATGTATTTACCCCATAAATATTTAAATAGTTGCATTTACCCTTCAAGTGCAGTATGTATGTTTATTGTGAATAGGAATAGGAAAATGATTGTACATTTTTTCTTTTTGATTTAGAAATTAATTTTACATATTTTTCCCTTTGGGATTTTAGGTATTTTAATTTTTATAATTGTCTTTTGAGTTATTTTCAAGACATTTCTCACAGAACTTACCCCGTAGCGGCAGTATCTTTTGTTACATGTGTGACATGCGGTCCCGATCTCCTTTCCTAGTTTTCAGCCTTGCATTCCTTGCTCCCTGTGTACAGAAACAGGGCCTGGTGCTCTTTGGTAGCACAGCTGTTTGTGCTTTCAGAGTCTGCAAAAGGGGAACTGGAAAGCTTCCTTATGGCTGGAGGAAAGACCTGCTTGTTGGGCTGCAGGAGGAAGCGGTGTTAGCACAGACTTGGCACCAGGAACCAGCCTACTGCAGGGCCTTAAAGCGTGAAACTTTAAAACTACTTTTATGTATATAGCCACTCCCTGTTTGTGCTCTGTGTTCGAAGGCTCTTGTGTGCGCTCCTTCTTTGAAATTCTCTTCGGAGTCTGCTAAAATAATTCAGGATTTAGAATCGCTTCCCTGAACGCTAAGTTATTTACAGAAATGATGTGGAACTGCTATCAGGCTAAACGCTGACACCTTTAATGATGTATCAACAGTGAAGTATTAGTAATCTAGTAAAAATATCCAACACAGTTACACTTAAGATTTTTATTGTTATTATTAAAATGGAAACAGCACTTTTTTTGTGTGTATGTACATATCACTTAAGGCTGGACAAAGTTGAGATAAAGTGTAATATGTATTACGTATATAAGCAGTAGACAGATTCCTTTTCTCTGCCCATATCCTGTGTTCTTCTTTCTGCCTGCAGATTTTGAGCCCCAAAAGCAAAATATAATAGAATATTAAAAAAAAAAAAAGGTTTTTTTTCTTTCTTCCTGAACAATTTACACTGATTGGATTGCAGTCTGAATTTTCCATTTAGCTGCTGTTGCTTTGAGTAAAACAGTTACTTTTTATTAAAAATGTCGATTCAAATGATTATTTAAAACTGGGTTAAATAATAAAAAAAAGAAAATAAAACTCTTTACTGGTTTCTGTTTGAAACAGGATTCTGTGCTATGGAAACTGGACATAATTTTATTGAAATGATTCTTTTTTAATTGATATTAATGAAAATTACACATGTGCGTATAGGGAGGATACAATTCCTTACGGACCTTAAATTGTCCTGATGCACATGTGTAACTTCCATTACAGTTAATGGGAGCTGCATTGCTCTTAGTGGTGAGAATGAATTCTCCTAAGCCCGGATTGTGGCTGACCCTTTGCAGATGTGGTAACGTAGCACTTCTTTGGCTTGTGTGCGAACATGGAGAGTCCTCAGTGCTCAAAGCAGGGCTTGGACTCACGGGCTGAGGTTTGGATAGAGCAGAAAGGGTTTTAGCCACTTTGTTCAGGAGAAACTTGAAGAGAAAGTTGTCATTTTCACACCTTAGCTACATCTTCCTTCTGGAAGATACTAGCGCAGCGTGTGCAAAACTGCATTTCCAAAATCTGCTGTTTTCATTTGTAATACCTTCTGTTAAGATTTTAATTATTTTGACAGTCACAAGTGGATTATGATGGCAAACGTACAGGAACATTTTGCATGGTCTATGAATAGCGGCATTCGGGATATATCAGTTCTCTATAGTAAATGCCTCTCCCTAAAGAATCAGATTCATGTTACTGTACATCTTTATAGGTAGATCCTAATATCAGTGAATCTGAGATTACTACACCACAGTGTTGAAACAGTCAGAGTAAGTAATTCAGTATTTCCATTGTAAAGTCTTCATTTCAGAGATATATAGCCTGACGGAACTAGGGTAGGGGCTGTTGTCTCGGTGAAGAAATATAGTATGTGTCTGCAGTCAATCGTAGGATGCAACTTGTTTGACCAGTAATGGCAGAGTGGGAAACTTTAAATGATTGAAGAAAATAATGAAATCCATCATTATGACATTTCTTGGTGAGTTCAGTTTGTGAAATCAATGTTTTGATTTGATCTTTAGGTACTGTTCTTTTGTTTAAAAGAAAAAAAATAGTTACAGAATTAATGAAGAATGATAAATATGTTAATATAGAGTGAAGATTTTTAACAGCTTCTTTCACTGATCATGTTTTCTGTTTCTGAGCAGCATATATTCTGCACTGACAAGTAAGCGTAATTTAATCACAAAGGCTATATTTCTAACTCTTTCCCCTAATTTCACTGTTAATGGAAATATATTTGTTGTTGCAGTAATATGCATGCTGAATATCAGTATTTAGGGACAATGGAATGAGTTGAGGGATTTACTGATTTACCCTGATTTTTTTTGGTAGTCTTTATATAATAGAAATTAATATAGCATTAGAATTTCAGTCAGTCCAACCATTGGCAGTGATTTATAACTGGAGTTTTAAATGAAATTGGGAATTAGGGGAGAAATTATTTTCTAGTCAAGTCAAGGAGCTGTATTGTGGACAGAGGTATTTCTTTATGACTTATACCCAATCTGCTTGCATGAGGAAGGAACTCTAGTCCCAGTCAGTTTATAATTTTAGAAGTAATTGGCATTTAAGTTCCTTTCCCTCTGTTAAAATAATGAGAAGAAAACGTAAAAGAAAATGATACTTTGACAATGTAGAGCCCAATAGATCCTCAGATTCCATGTAATTTAACAAGGTAATGAAAGTTCTCCCTTAACTGGATTTAAGAGAGAGCTCTTTCATTGAGTCTTTTGCTCTGTAGTGGTGCATTAAAATATTTAATGTCTCACCAGTAAGTGATGAGGGCATTCCTTTGCTGATGCATAATGAATACTGGGGCTTTCAACTGTCATTTACTGCCAGTCCTCCGAGAGTTGAGGAATGCAGAAGGAAGGCGACCAGCCTTATTAGTTGTCTTATTTGGTGGTATCGACTGTTTCCTCTGTGGTAATGCAGCCGGGTGGGCAAGGAGTAGAGAGGTTTCTGAACTCTACCCGACGTTGCCACATCACCCAGCCCCGCTGCCTTTGCTGCCCGCAGGAGGCCTGTGCTGGATGAGGCACCACGGAGTCCCCCGTTCCAGGTGGGAAGGTCTGTGCGCAAAGGGAAAGGGGAGGGATTAGCAACTATCCGATCTAAACTGCTATCTAAACAGATATTCAGAGCAAGTATCACAGAAAGATTTATTCAAAGATGTGGAAGTATAGCAAAGAGAAATAATACACAGTATGGGTTTACCAAAGGCAGGTCTTTCCTGTCTCACTTGATACCCGTCTTCAGAATGCTGGTTTGATATCTGTTTCCCAAGCAAGGCAAACGCATGGTTGGATTTCAGGTGAACATCAGATCGGGTGCCACACAAGAATTAGTTAAATCACAGAGATTAGGCCAAGAACTGTGAGGTGGTAATGCATTAGTTAAAGAGAAGAAAAAGGTTATGGTTAAAAGGAAATGTTGAACCAAAGAATCCACCAAGGATTAATTTTCGTACCAGTTTTACTTGTATTTCCCGTTACTGTATTGCAAGGATAGCCGTTCTGAAGTTTGCTGGTAATGCAAACAATATGGGCATTGTAAAATCTAAGCCAGGTTGGATTATCAAATGTAAGATTGCTTTTACGTAGCAATAAGGTTGGTAATAGTAGCAGAAATGGGGTGAGATTTGCTAAGAATTGCAAGGTCATGCAAATAGTCATCAATATTCAATATAAGGAAAAAATATGAGTTGGAAATAGGTGTAAAAAGATCTGATTATTTTATTAATCACTGAAGGACAAAACCTCATAGGTACTGCAGGTATGGGAAAAAAGAAGTTGAATGCAGTTTTAAGAAAAACCAACCAACTTCAGACTTTTAAAGCCGTTGAAATAGGCACGAGTAACACTCAGTTCAATCCTTCCAGATGCGAAGAAAAAGGATTGTCCACTGGGTGCAAGTCCAAGTATGCTCATACAGGTGACCCGAAGGTGCTGTTCTGTCCTCCCTTGCCATTGTTTCTGCAATAAGTTCCTTAAAATATGATTAATGATTCTGCATTTGTGGGGTGGAGAGGGAAGAGGTTTAGTATCCTGGAAAACAAGCAAGGTCAGTAACATTCATCAGCAGTTGTTAAGGAAAATAAGTAATGTACTGTTGAGCCAGAGGAATTATCCTGTTGAAGTCACGAAAAAGAAAGGAAATGAGGATTGATAGAGTGAGAGGCTGTACTTAATACGATATCAGTATTCAGAACAAGAGTAAAAAAAAAGATGCTCATAGGTTAGCTTAACTTACATTCTTTAGTAAAATTATGTGAAACATTTATGAGAAAAAAAAACCAGGGTTTGTGCATAATGGAAATTGAAAAAAAAAAAAAAGCAGAGAATGAATGGTGCTGAACTGATAGTACTAAACTAATGTTTTACAGTCGTGAAAACAGGTAAAGAAATAAAACAAACAGTGACACGAAGGGCGGAAAAATGGACAGGGTGGAAAATGTGATTTTTCTTAAGAAAATTTTAAGGCTATCCTGGAGAAGACCAGTATGAAAACTCAAGATATCAGAAATACTCAGGCAAACATTGCTTGCAATGTTGCAGATGTTGCGGACGTTTGCAGCGCCCTGTCATTGGCAAAGTAGAGTCAGGGATCGTCAGACGCAGCCAGGCCTGCAGTAAGCACAACTTCCTCAGAAGTCGCTGGTGAAACTGTCCTTGGCTCTCATGTTCAGTCCTGGCTCACAGGAATTGTGCTTGGGAAGGAAGAGGCAGTTATTACCGCAGCGTGCTTGACAAGAAGAAGTGAAATGCGTGTTCAGACGAATCGCCAAGTGTGACCAGGAGTGTGGGAACAGCAGCAGCCTGCGTGGTCGGACATGGACAGACACCGGCAACTCATCAGCATCTGAAACTGAGGTGGCCAAATAGTGCTGAAATATAGAAAGAAAACAGATTTCTATCAAAATGGGGGAGACACAAAGATAAACTAAAATCACTATTAATTCCGTATTTTTTTGTTAACAGTTGGTTTAAGGAAGGTATTGGGAGAGCGGGGAAATTGCTACATTGAGGCCCAGCAAATACTGGATTTCATGTCCTCCTTTTTTCACTCACTCATAACATTTCAAAAAACTTCTCCTTGTGCACTGAAATATTCCAGGCTTGGTCTTTGCTGACAGTTTGAGTAAAATCAATTCAGCCATTTCTGAATTCCATGAGTCAGAAAAAATAGTGCTCCTTTTGGAGAGCACAGAGTACATTCTCTTTGATCAAGATTCTGTTTTTGTTTGTTTGTTTGTTTTTTCCCTTTCCTAAAAGCAACACAGACTTCGGCTTGTCATATAATAGCACTCTTTATTTCACAGCCCATCCAGGACAAAAGTAAAAAGAATGAAAATTTGTGAAATGATACTTAGAGACCATTTAAAAATCACCTGGAAGTATACCACTATTTAAGAAAATCTTCACCAAACAGGTCTCCCCTAATCATTGCAAGGTGGATTTTTTTTCCCCTATGCATTCCAACCAGAACTGGCCCTAGAGACATGTTATATCTGCTTATTCCAAAATGTTGTCTTTGATTTTATGAGCAGCAACAGAATAAGATTGCTGAGAGAAAGATCCTGTTTCAAAGAAAACAACTTTTATTATCATTACATTGCACAACATGGTTTCTAGGGAAAGCATTTTTTTATTATTAATTTTCATTCTATGTAATTGTATTTTTAAGGATAAAGAAATAGCAGCATAGCCAAGCAAGCTGTTCCTGTGTAGAAATCACATGGTTAAACTGTTTCACCAAAAAGCATGAAAAATAAGTGTTATACTGCCATTAGAGCAAGACTTGTTTGTGTACCACATTTCCTTCCCATGACGCGACTGGTTTGTAGTTGCTTTGTTATAAGGATGTTGCATTTTACTTGTGTGGCATGGACAGGGGTATGACTATCCAAGACAAGCTAGAACTGATCCCAACAACATAATTCACCTGAGTGATTATGGTCCCTGCGTCTCTGCATATGATTTCTTCAGCCTTAATTTTTGGAATAAAATGTTGTTCAAAAGAGGCCACAGACCCAACAAATTGCCCTTACAGGTTGCTGTAGCCGGCCTGTATTGTCCCCTCTGAAATGTAAAGTTGCTGTAAGCAGAAGGAATTGATGTGTTGGGCTCTTCTGTAGCACAATTTATTTCCTCATTATTTCTTAAATCTTCAAATGCCATTACTGATATCATCTGTAGTGTTATAGTCATGATGTTATTTTCTCCTATGTTGAGAGGTTTCTGTTGAGTTCTTCAAGATTTTTTTAGGGAGCTGACTAATTTAGGGAGCTGCTATCCTAGTTCTGTATGAAAATAGAAAATAAGATAGAAGCAAATCGTATGTTCAAATCAATATTTCTCCAGGGAGATATGCAAAGATCCCTTCCCATCCATATGAAGTACCTATGCAAAGTACAGAAGGAGGCCCGTGGGTTTTCTGGATGAGCGTTTTGCAGGGCGGAATTTATTGACTTAGCATTTCAGTTTTTAAGCTTTTGGACAAAAGCCTTATTGCAGTGAGGAAGATAAACATGTACATAATGGTCCAAAATTTGTTCTCAGTTATTTCAGCTAGTAGTTACTTCACTGACATCTATCAGCAAATGAAGGCAAAACTTGATCTTGAAAAAGAAGTAGTGTTAATAGCAAGAATTATTTTTTTGTTATGGCCAGATTATAATTTTATCAGTTACTGTCTAGTATGTGTTACATGACATTAGTTACAAACTAATAGCATCTCTGTGACACATTGATAGACCAACAGGAAGCAATTGCTGCAACAAGGCTTTGGTGTATTTATCAACTGCTGTATATTACACACTCCAAATTGCATGAAAAAAATAGGGATCTCTTATAACACACGTTTTGGAGAGGGATTTACATTTAATAAATGTTTACAAGTATTTTCATAAACTCAGCTTATGACAGTGTTGGCTTCATATGATTGATTACTCAAATGTTGCCTTTCCTCAAATATAGATCGTGCAGTTGTCTCTAGGAGTTATTTATATTTCCTAGTATTTATGATCTGCGAGGCAGCTTAGTTATTAACATTAGTTATAGCTATTTCTGTAGATATTTATCTGAACCACAAGTTTTTGACACATTTCTTTTTCTTTAACAAGCAAAGCATATCTACAGCTATAAAAATGTTCTGTGATACGGAAAAATATATGTATGATACAGCTCTTACCTAGAAATTCTCCAGTGAAGATGTGGTTTTGATTTTCTGTAGAGAACATTGTGGGTATGCAAACAAAATACCACGGTAGTAACATTAAAGGAAAATTAGTTCAATTTATTTCCTGCTAATAAAGAAATTGTTATATGGATAGTCTTTGCCCCGGCTGTACCTCACTGGCTTCTATGGGGTGGCAGAGAATTGGCAAGCTTTTTATTGGAAATCATTTACTCTTTAGTAATGTTTTTAGCTTATTATTAAGCTTAGCCGATATGAACTGAATTACTTAGATGTGCAGTATGCGTGATGTGATAGTTCCGATGTTTAAGCTCTAATAATAATCTTGGGAGATTTGAACTAAGAGTCAGGTCTTCCCTGGACGTGGCACAAGGGCAGCGAGCGAGTGCGGCGCGCGGCGGCTGGCCCTAGTGACCAAGATTAATGAAACTCACATAGGTTTTAATTAGTGCAGCTGCAGTCATCAATTATCTAGAGAACACAAATATTGTTATATTTTTGGAAATTCTTGATTTATTTTATTCCATTGGCCAGCAGATTTAGATGAATGAGTTCTCATCATAAACATTCTGAGAAAAACCGCCCGAGGCCATGGGTTATTATTTAGGACACAATCAGTAAGAGTGAGCGCTACTGAACAAAACATTGTAAACTGGTCTCAGTATTAATTTGGAAAATTTGCTGAAATGTGTGGCCTTGTATGGGTCGTCAAAAACATTAGGGCATCTCAAACAAAATACAGAACAATCTGTCAGGCGGGGAATGTGCAAGTATTATTGTCCAGCAGCTGATCCATAACAGAATGTCAGTGCATGTACACTTAAAGCAAGTATCAACAACATTTAATTTGACACATAATGTGGTCTTCTTGTATTATCCTTTAAGTGCACGTCTTAGTACACTGAAGATTGGACAAGTAAGAAGGGGGAGAAGAGCTGAAACATGACAACCCTTTGCAAGTCTGAAAAACCCCACAATCTAGAGCTTTTCAGAAGGTATATGTGTTTTCGAGGCTACTCTTTAAAATACAGGCAGGGAAGAAGAGAGCAGGAGGAATAAGGAAACTTCCTCAAAAATTCTATTCCAGAAATTTCACTTGCAAGCGTTGTTCCTTCTGATGCAGGCTAAAACCTGCGCGCGAGCATTTACAAATAAACAAATGGAAGTGTTAGCTGCTAAGAACAACATCAGCACCAGGCATTTAAATTCAGGAAAGGATGCAACTATAAACCTATGAATTTTTCAAAAAGTTAAATGGTAGTCTGTATGTAAGTACTTTCTTTTGAACATTTTACCGTAATTTGCATTTGCCTGCTCTAATCCATGAAAAGCAAGTTGGATACACAGTGTTTGATTAAGATCAGATGTTGCTCGAATGCCGGCTTTTATTTTTCATCCAGACAAGCTGCTACACCAAGGTAGTATTTAAAAAATAAACAACAACAACAACAAAAAAGAAATTACAATTCATTACGTTGCTCAGAAGGGAGAAGTGTGGTTCGAACGCCTGCACACAAATGACCTAATTCAAAGACTTATTTTTCTCTCTTTTTATCCTTTCTTCTCCTTTCCTATTGCCTGCTTTTGAAAAGATCAGCTAAAATCCAGGTCAGCATAGTTACCGAGGAAGATTATTGCTTTTGTTGGGGCATAGCCCCATTGTCCCTAGAAAAGGCAACACGTTCACACACTGCCAGCACACGCCAGTGCAGACTGCCTTGTTACCCAGCCGACACAGTGGGGCACATGTATCTGATGTCCTTATTTCTCACTAGTTGCTGTCACGTTGACAATTGGAAAATGCTGTAATTTCCTTACTTTGCATTATTTTTATATCCCCTATTGTTTTTACACATGACCTTTACCTCTCCGCTCCCCAATTAGCAGACTGAAAGCCATTGTTCATTGAGCGGAGGTATTCATGCCCAAGGGAGCAGCATTTATTTTCTATATATGCTGTTGTGGGTGGTGAGGATTCCTTATTACTAAAGAAATAAACCTTCATTTTAACCTTTGTTTGATTAAACTCACCCCAGGCATCGGCGAGTTTGGGCTAGAACTTCCATCAGCTTGTGGATAATTGTTACACCAGCGTTAACTAGCAATCAGTGAGTGTTTGTATAAATGGCCATTTGCTGTATGGCCGCATTATAAAGCACATGTTGGTTAACTAATTTAACTAAAAACATCTTACAGGTTTTCATTTTTCTTTGAATTTTTAGTTCTTAGCTAATTTAGAGACTAGACAGCTATTATAACTGCATTAGCTATACTAGCCAATGCAGTTAATTATACAAAACAAAATAGTTTAGACAGTATCAGAAACGTACATCAACACCGTGATATTGTAATCACCAAGGAAGGGTGACTCTGGCCAACCTTAGGTCATAACCTGTTTGAAAGACAGTTTGTTCTGCAGTGGTCAAGGTAGGTGAGATCAATATTGAAATGAACTACTGTTTCTTACCTTGCTGTTTATTTCCTTCCTGTCAATGATGGATACAAGAAATGTTATGGGACTGATAATGTAAGTTTAACCAAATGCTTTGAAAGTAGGGTTATTTCGTCACTCAGTTTGCCAAAAAAGGGCAGCTGAGCTCAAAGTCACTTTGCTAAGATATAACTTACTACTAGCCATTGCCTCTTATAACTACACAGTGCTAACATGTACACAGTCAAAAACTGATATGAAAATCACAAGCTTGAGGATGCCTAGTTAGGCTGGAATACAGTCACTCACAATCCTTTATGTGGTTGTAATCAGAGCTTGCAATGGTTATACAGTTGTTACCAGTACAAAGCTTCATTCTGCTTTCCTTCAGGATCATATGAATTCTTTTGACAACACATGTGATTTTTTATACAGCTTTTTAAAACATTGAGTCCTTTTTGAGGGCTATGTTGTTAAATCATAATTTATTAATAATAAAACAGCCCAGTCCTTATCTGATAATAATAAATTAACCTCTGTTATTAGTTGAATAAACTGGTGAGTCTCATTTAATTGGAGCATTGAGTTCCTCTTGCCTTAGATATCTTGGCCACATAGTGGTTAGTCTGCCTGCCGAATACCTGTGGCTAAATCACCTACTAGTGCTTTGGAGCAGGTGAATATTTTGGAAAGTATTTCAGATCTGTGGTCCCTTAAGAGTGTTTAATTCAGTTTCCCAACTGCTTCCTTGGGTCAGCAGCGTGTGTATAGAGAACATTTTTCTGCTTATCTGTTGAAACTGGCACGAGGGTAGGATCTCCAGCTCCGCTTTGCAGTTGCAGTGACTGATTTCTCGAGATAGGGAGTTCATTCGGATGATTCACTCGTAGTGTTATGACAGCTGTATCCCTAATCTCCTTCTGGATTCTGTATCAGTCTCCCTAGATAGATTGTAAAAGACAGCATTAATACGGTGATTGTCAGTGACAAGACTTAAGTTACTCCCAGGCAGGGGGTGCTCATGCTAGCCAGGTGACAGCGCTGCTGCTCACAGACTGTCTCTCCTGGATATTTTTGTTTCGGGGACAACAGGTTGAGCCAAAACTTTGATACTTGGTGGTTTTATCTATTCTTCTGCTGTGTCGTGCTGTGTGATCCTCTTCTTAGCAGAAAATAGATGGGGCAATTAGAAGTGCCCGTGCCTCTAGGCTGGCTTCTTGTTGTTTTTAGCTCTTGGCTTCTATGTGTGCTGGAGCTGCTGTCTTTCTGCCTGCGCCCTTTCCACTGCCTGTTTCTGTGGGGCTCTTACCCACTGTCCTGGGGCGGCGTTTGTGAAGTCTGGTGCTTTCCTCACCCAGCCACACTTCAGCTGTTTACAGAAATAGCCTTTTTGAAGGTCAGACAGACTTGAACACAATCTATTTTTCTTTAATTGTTCCCTAATAATGTGATGTATGAATCATTTTTTCAGTCACATATCACTAACACATGGTAACGATTGCACAAAACAGCAGTGTATATATCCCTTCTAGTAGTTACTTTTTTTCTCTATTATTGAGCAATTAAACTTTTTGCTACATCTGTTAGTCATTCAACTTGAAAAGCTTCACAGCCATGTGGTCTTAGAGTCTTCCAATATTTTGACTTATTTGAGTTTATCAAAGGCTACTCACCATAGTGGCCTATCCAGTATTGTTTTGTATTCAAGATGCTTATTTTTAAAGATGCTGTATGAGACCCTGCTACATATATTATAGCTTGATGTAATTTCATTAGGAATTCATCCATATTCATGAAATATAAGAAGTTACAGTACAGCTTAACAGGTTGCTTCTAGTTAGTTAGTATTTAATTGTAATCTATGTCTGTGTTTTGAACAGAGAATATTTACTGTGTGGCATTTTCTGACATTTTAGATCTAAATTATAGACAACTTTTGGCAATAATAAAGAAATCTGATTTTTCTTCCTAATATCTTCATTATTTTATGTGATCATAAATAGTCTGCTCATCAGTTTGAGCACCTGTCAATATTATACTTTCACACATGTCTGGGGAGAAAAGAAAACTAAACAAAAATATGAAAGCAAGACCTACAGTTTAGCACTAACACTACATTTGTAATATGATGGGAAAGCTGCAGACTTTTTCTTGCAGAGAAACCTCTTACCTTTTGCCATCTCCCATGGCTTCTCTCCTCCCCACCAGACCTTCTGCCTCTCTTTCAGTTTTGATCGTCTGAGGGTTTGTGTTCTCTGTGTTATAGCTTATACACTGAAAAAAATACATTATTTTTATATGGAAATAACATATATTCTACTCCCTTGGAATAACCCAAGTAGCTTGTATTTGCCCTTCGAGGAGGAAGGGACTGGTTCATTGGGTGCAAAGAGTATTTACATATGGGAGTACATTCTACAATATCATTCAGCTCTTTGAGCAATATGGAATATGCCCTTTGGTCTCCTGTTTTCTTTGTTTCTAAACTTATACTTTGTTTTTATGGAATATAGTTGCTGTGGTAGGTCATTGGCATGAACAAAAAGGAGAAAGGGTTAATGAGTTGATAGTTTTGAATATCAGCACAACAACCTGAATTTCATTAACAAATTAATGGAAGCTTCTATGAATGGTGTGCTGTCTTATGTAGCTTAACACTTAGACTTAGGAGGTTTTTGTTTTTGAAAACATTTTTCTAGTTTATGCAGCTTTAATTTTCTTATCTTAGTTGTGATACTAAAGAAGGAGTTATGTAGTTTTCAAAGTGTTAAAAGATAAATACTTTTCTTGAATTGCAGCCATATTGTTTCAAGAACAAACATGATCAGTGTTATAAGTTAGGCAAGGCTTGATTTAGTCAATGCTTGCGAGGAAGATCTCCCAGAGAACTGAAAGCCGCTTTTATAAGTAGCAGTGGTGCTGTAGTTCAGCTTATTTCTTATTCCTGTTCACATCAGTATGCTGAACTTACGTTCAAACAACTGGGCATTTTTGATTTCTATTCTGATGCTCAGGCAAGGCAGTGCTCTTATCTGCTGCAATTAAAAGTAAGTCTTGTTTTTTTTAACCCTTGCTTCTGAGGTCAAATAGGGCAGGTTATAAAACTGCCTCGGGTGGAGGATCTTGGAGACACGGCCCTAATTTTTGAAAGGATCTTTTTGGTAGAACTGGTAGTCATGCTGCAACATACGAATTTGTCTTTATGAGGGTACATTTCCAGCTTTATGAATAGAATTGGCATTCCACACTTCCTTTTTACCACAAGAATAATACACAGGGACTTAAAAGACATGAGCACTTAAGGGCTAAAAGATCTGATCCCCCATCTTCTCCTTCTCACCTGAACTCTTAAATTGTGTCCAGCTGTGGTCTCAATTTCCTCAACTACAACAACAGAAATGGAGACCAAGCGCGTGTATGTGCTTCCATTTAGTTCTTCACGTCACTAGCAAAATAATGTTTTTACCAATTTGGTTTGCAGTAACAGATAAATGGCTGTACGTAAAGCTGATCACAAGCAAAACTCTGTGCTTGATATTCTCCAAGTAATATTCACAGTCATATTACCTACAGACATGGCAATGATTCCGCTTTCTAACTAGGGGTAAGTCATTCCTTTAAAATCAAGGAAGCTCATTTCTTGCAATAATACTCCCTTTGTAACTGCAGGGAAATAATAGAGAGGGGAAGTCTCCTATCAAAGCAAATCCAGGTAGCTCTTGCTCATATAATGCCTGATATTCTGGAAAGGCAAACTTGCACTCCGGCTCATTCGGTTGCAGTAATATCTTAAATACAGTATGTAATACATATTGTTCACTGCGGCTCTCGGCTCAAGCTGGTTATTCAAAGGGAAGCAACTTATTGGAATAAACTTTTTGTTTAATTCCAGTTGCCTATGAGCACTTAACCAGGCTGCGCAGCTCAGTTTAGAACTTGTACAATAAAGATATAGACCGAAGAGGTTGTTTTTATACCTTTTGAGAAGATTTTTTTTCTTTTTTACTTGATAGAAAAAAAAAGCTTGCCATTTTTAATATTTGTTTTTGTAATTCTGTGATTCTGTAGTATTTGGATGAAAAATGCAATGCTTATATTATAGTCTTCTCTTCTGGATTTTATTTGGCTTAATAAGGAGTCAAGATGAACAGAAAGACAGTAGCAGCCTTTTTCCCCCTGAAGTGATATCTAATGGTACAGTAATATTCTTCCATTTCATAAATCTGAACACAGCCTGAATTAAATATATTTCTGCATATTTGCTACTGATGTGGGAAAACATTACAAGAAGAAGCTAGAAGAAATTCTGAGTTTTAATTTATTTTAAAATTCCCTTTAATTCAGTTCAATACAGCCTTCACAGTGTAGGAAATCCAGAGAAATGTTGTATTATCGCTTTGTCAGAGAATCTGACAAGACCCCAAACAATAAATTATTCTTCTCCATTTATAACGCTTAAATGTCGCCGTGATTAGAACTTTTTCCCCTCAGCCCATGGATACAATGGTTTCTATACGGCTTTTTGTATTCTGCTGAAGAAAGAGAAATAAAGACAATCCTGTTTCCTCTCCCAAATTATCATAAATATTGGAGATGCAGATTTTTCTTAGATCATTAGCATATCATGCTGCGACCCACACCAGAATGTACCATTAACAAAGCAGCCTTCATGTAATTAATGTAAATAATATGGAACTACAGCATGAGTAACCCAGTCAGCCTTGGCAAAAAGCATTTGTCATAACGCATCATCTAAGGAGCTCGGCCTCAATTCAAATTAAACTTCATGGGTTTGCCCCTTTATTTTTTCCTCTAAAGCTATAAATTTATATGAAACATGCACCTATATAGGAGAAGAAAGCAATCCAGAAAGCTGAAATTAAAATTTCATTATTTACTGTGCTTCTGCTGCAGAGGACAATTAGTATCTTCATAAAGCTAGAAATGTAGATGCTAAGAATGCAGCTGAGGGTTTTTTTTTTTTTGCTGCACTTAAAAGTGTTTTCTGTCCTCTGCTGCTGCCAGCAAATCTAAAGTATGGTGTTATGTCTGCCATTTGCTTCTATTGCCCTCTGACTCCAAAACACAGAGGAGCATTGTAAATTTTTCATGAAGAGGTTTCAGTCTGTAAAACAGCAAACAGGAATAATGTTTTAAATGCAATCATTGTCAAGCCTGAACAATGTAATTTATCAAGAGAGCAGTTTGTACTATATAATAAGTTTCATATATTAATACAATTTTTCATCTGATGTCAGGCTTCTGATTTATGAATAGCCCATGATCTAAGGTGATCATTGAATTATAATTCAAGTAATAAGAAGCCAGGAACAAGACACTGCAACTGCTACCCTGCATTAGCTTACATGCCACCAAGCCAATTTACTAAACAACCGTGGGCTAAATGATACAGTTTTTCTAATTCAAAGAAGGCACTCGTTAATTAGATAAAGGCTAAAGCTCTCATTATTTTTAAATGATTTAAGAACGGGTAAAGATCTTACAGCTTATACTGCAGCTCTAATAGTTCTCTGCTTACTGCCTTGTAATAAGAGTATTAAAGACAGATGGCCCATGCTGATTTAAACCAATTACAACATTTAATGTATACTAGTAGGAATGACTATTCATAGGCACATCAGATGTTAATATTCTACATGCTACAGATAGTTAAAACCCCACTTATTAATGTGATTTATGACTAATTTATTTCATTTTGCTGATTTTTTTTGTGATCAGATTCAGATATATATGATTGGGGTACTTTTTAACAACTAAAAGAAATGATTTCCTAGAAATTAGACTCTGCAAAAACAAACCAGTAAAAATCTTCCTATTCTGTTTATCCCCCCATGTTTGTAGACGGCAGAGAGCTGTTTGAAGGCATAGAAAAGCACCACATTCTGCGTCGTACGGGTCGTACGGGCTCTAGAACATTACGGTTCTGATCAACTTAGCCATTCTGGATGCTGAAAAAAAAATTTCAGGCATTTTTCAGTTTGACAGACTTAAAGCTTTTCTTTCCTTTCCCTTTTTAAATTGAACTTTCAAATAATGTAGCATTGATTCTTTACTCCATAAGTTAACAAGAGTAAAAAAGTGAGGTCATCAAGGGCTTCAGTTTCTTTCAGTTAAATCAGAGTTTGACCAAGTGTAACATAATTCCCGCTATATATACTTCATGTTTTAAATTCGGTTTGTATCGATGTGTCTGTTTTGTGGCACCATTACGTGTGTTTATCTGTTTTGTCTTCTGCAGGAGGCTTTTATATTTTATGTAAGACAGAAGGGCTCCCTGTGAGCAGGAGCAGCAGCTTCGGACGTGGCTCCGGCGTCTCGCTCCCCTCGCCCGGGCCTTCCATTTGTCTCCACTGCCCGTAACCTTAACATCCTTCCCTGACCATGAACTCTCCTTCTCAACCGGCTCGTATAGCCTGTAAATCTGCCTACTGCCATTCCTTCAGCACTGTCTGTATCTGCCTGTGCCTCTCCTGCTTCCCTGATAAGATTTGGATTCTGCCTTCATCCCCACACTCCGAGGGGGTGCAGCCCTCACCGGGCCCGGCCTCATTCCAGCGCTCCAGGCGGCCCCCGCACCTCCGCCGGACCAGGCGCAGGGCTCCCCGAGGCCCTGGTTTGCGATGCCCTCCCTTATTTCTCCTCCTCTTTTAATCCCCCACATGCGCCTACTGTGTCCCCAGGAATCCTGCTTCCCCCGGCGTCTGCCTGGTCCTCCCTGTTGGCCAGACGGGATCTGCCCTCGGCCCCTCGCGGCCTCGGTGCCTGCCGGCGGTTTCTGGTAGCTCCCTCTCTGCTCGGTCCCGGCCCAGGGCCCCCTCTGCTGTTTTTTCCTTTCCTCCTCCTGCTCTGCTGGAGGAGCTTTGATTTTCAGGAGGTTGTGGTCGACGGGGAAGTGTTTTCTACTCGTGGGCCGGCAGCATCCTACATGCCTAAGAGCAGGAAAATCGGGGACCCACCTTAGCCGCTGCCTTTGTGCTATTTCTTAGTTTCACAGGGAAGATGAACCTGCGTGTAGGCTCAGAGCTCTGGCCCGCTCCTTCCCTTCCCACAAATCTCCATGCAGCCCAGTTTTACATCCTGTGGGAATTCTAGTGTCTAAGGATAGGAATTGTGTGAGCAATTTTATGAATAATAACAAGCTCCTTAGGTGCAAGC
Source organism: Crypturellus undulatus (assembly GCA_013389825.1). Taxonomy (NCBI): domain Eukaryota; kingdom Metazoa; phylum Chordata; class Aves; order Tinamiformes; family Tinamidae; genus Crypturellus; species Crypturellus undulatus. The sequence goes on along the minus strand of VWPW01006206.1, from coordinate 148,955 downwards.
TGTGAAGCCGTAAAGCCAAATAATAGGGACTTCTCTACAGGTCTGTTTCTCCCCCCATGTTTGTTTTAGAGTCCCAACAAGATGTGTTATTAATGGATGCCGAATAGCTCAAGTTATTTGTTATGGTAACTTTTTGACCTATTTAATAAGTACTTAAAGGAGTGTAGTGCAGTTTTTATTGTACTCTGCTGTGTACAGTTATGAAGTGTGGTACATAATAAAATAAAAGCAATAATGTGGATATTTCAGAGGGATCCATCAGAGCAGACCTGCAGCAACATATTTCATCTGGTTTGTCTGGTTATGAAGCCTTGCAAGTTATAGCTGAAATAAGTAGGAACAATATTGTGCTTATGACTTGTGATTGTTTACCATTGTAAACAGCAGAGTTATTATGTGTTTACCCTTTTCGGTGCTCATAACCATTTTTTAAATAAGTTCATTAACACCTGCATACCATATAGCTATGAAAAATGGAATGTCGTTTACACATTCGTACCTTAAAAATATTTGTGTTGACCAGCAACAGTAAAATACATGTAGTTTAAACCACAGTTTTATTGAAATATGATTTGGAAAAGTAGAATTATTAAAAAAGACTAATAGTTGCACAGTCAATGTAAAAACAGACACAAGGCGACTGCTGACTCGGACCACAAAACTGCTCTACGAACGACTGAAAATGACTCTTGCAAACAGTGCCTTTATGTGGCAGGGAGGAAGAGTTCACTATTCCTGATGTGCGTGTGTGCCTATGAGTATGAGTGTGAGTGTGTGTGAGTGTGTGCTCTTTTTCTTGTACTTTTTAACTTTTTTTTTTTTTAAAAATGTCTTCTTTCTCAGATCAGGCCTTTTTGTTCCCTGAAGATAGCAACTACCTAAAATCTTTATTCACATTATTAGAGGAGTCAATGACAGTTTTCTCGGAGACAGGGATGTAAACTTTGAGCCACTGCTGGTATTGTTTTAATAAATATTATTTTCATTTTCTTCATATTCCTATGGCTACAACTTCTGCAACATCCTGAGTTGAAGAGAAAAACCAACTGACTGGACCTCCAGGGAGTGCCCCGATGATAATCAGCCTCGTGTGCAAGACAGAAAGGCTGATAGTCAGAAATTGCTCTTTAAACCAAGACAGACTGTCAGTCTTCAGGAATGGTGGGGAATGGCCTATTTATGTAATCAGATACTAAAGCTGGGAAGAAGCTGTCAGGCACATTCTTGTTGTGTAAGCAGCAGGCAAACTGTGCTTTATCTGACAGACAGTGTGTAAATCTGTCCATGCAAAAATCCAAATGTTTAGTTTGCTTCTAGTCACTGTAATAATCTGCTTATTTTCTTTTGCTGGAGTGATGACATCATTTAGCAGAATGCACCATAGACAGGAGTCCTAGATAAGGCTCTGTTACTGTCACTCATTCACGTCTTGATTGGCAAGGAGATAAATAGGAATTTACTAGAGGTTTGCTTCCAGCTAAAAGAGCAGACAACACCTTGGTATAAGTATATGAAGAGGAAGCATGTTTAGCATCCTCAGCTTTACATCTTGGAAAAATGTCTAGAAATGAGAGTCCTTCAAAATTCAGTGTGAAAATTTAGTGTCCTATTAGGAACAGCAGAACAGTCCTTCCTGAAAGGAGAAGTATTCAGATTAATTGAAAAAAAAATGAGCAGTTGCCACAGAGGAGTGGAAAAACCTGTGTTTTTATTTCACTATCACCATATCTGAGAATGAATTTTGCTTTTTTTCTGAAGTTTGAAAATGCTGAAAATGGTCTGTCATTGATGGTACTGTCATTTTCCTGATGGCTCATCAGGCCAGGTGCTGCCTGGGAAACTATCCTGGTTTTGAGGTTAACTCTGGTTAACTATACAGTATTTGTGTCATGGAAATTATTATTCAAGAATGGTTTCAAAGTTATTTTGTGGTCAGTAATTAGACAGTCCATGATCTGATCTTATCAAATACTTTTGTTGTTATTAGGATTGTATTTTGGTATAGATAGGATGAAAAGGAAAACTTACAAAGGAAAATACAATATAATAGGAAACATGATCTAATCTTTTAAATGGCATTTAATATCATTAACTTTCAGATTTCATTTAATTTTAAAAGTTAATATAGTTTAAGAAAAATATAGTTTAATATAGTTGAAATATATAGCTGAAATATAGTTTAAGAAAAGTAATCTGCCATACTGAAAATCCACTGTTTTGTTCATCTAATGACTGAGGACGAAACTGTAAGAAATGCGTGTTTGGATCACGGACTTCAGACTGTTCTAAGTTTTGTTGCACATTTTTAAGGATAGATTTTAAAGGCAAATTATTTACTAACAATAGTGAGACTCCTTTTAAGAGTTCACAGGAATAATCTTAATAAAATTAATTTCCAGGTCACTAAAAGGTAGGAAACTTAATCTATTAGTGTAACATAGCTGGCAGAAGGTGGCAATTTTGGGTATCAAGTCAATTGTTCACAGTGCTATTGTTTCCCAAATGATAGGGACCAGAAAGGAGCAGCTGTTAAAAGTATAATGATTTGTGCAACAGTTCTGTGATCCTTTCGTGTTTATATTTAGAAGGAGAACTGCATTTTGAAATAATAGTAAATTGGCTTAGGAATCACAACCACAAGTGATAATATCTTAATTAAAAATACATGCGTATCTTGGTCATGTTATGCATCTCCTCTATTTAAAAATAGGAAGAGAACAACAATTAAACATTTTCCATGTGCTAATTTTTGTTTCATTTCAAAGAGTTAACCTTCTCAGAAGAAAGCTTCTGCTGGCACATTAATGATAAACATTATCTTAAAAATAGTGATAAATACTAAATAGAAATCTCGAGTAGACATTTTTTCCTACCGAATCTGAGGAAGCTTTCTACAGAAATCCGAGTATATTTTTAATGAGATTGTACATCAGTTTGTATGTTGCAGTTTAGACATACTGGCTTTAATTATTTTTAAATGTGCAGTTTTTACAGTAGACAGAATATGTATGACTTAGGACTCATCACAGCACTCTGAATATCACTTGGCATTTTTGCAAAATGTGTGATATTAAAAAGACTGTGAATTTTAGTAAGATTTTCCTTATTTTCTCAGATGTATAATATTCCTCTCTTCTCTCCGTTCTTGTATTCCGCATGTGCAACATTTTGCATGTTATATTAAAACAATTATATCAATCTTATTATCTCTTGCTATGCTGAGGTTCCACTATTACTACAAATAATATTATTAAGTCAGCCTACTTCTGCATTTTATGCCAACTGTGTGCTATGGTACTGTATCTAAATCGCCAGGGAAGCAATATAAAATCTTACCAAAATTAAGTTTCAAAGAGGTCTTGTTACGTTGGGCAATGCTAAAATTGTAAATTTTTTACACATGCTGTAAAATCTTCTCAGGGCCAGTGTTAGTCTTTCCCTTGCTAGGATATAAACAAAATGCTAAGGGAGATATTTTATTAGAGCTTAGCTATCTTCCTGTACCGTTTGGCAAACTGTGTTCTGAATATGACGCCAGTGGACGAAACGCTGAAGATAAAACAGACTGAAGCAGCCCCTGCAAAACAAGGCAGAGCCCTTGTTTCGATTATGCCAGCTGAGATACAATAAACAAACAGAGGAAAAGTAAATGAGGATTTGGAAATTCAGTTTTTAATAAACTAATAATTTGTTAACAATATAAGCCTGATGTACTTCATCATGGTCCTTTTGACAAGACTCATTTTGCAGTAGCTGTAGCATCATCACAGAGCCTGATCTAATACTTATAGAACTCGGTATAATCTCATTGACTTCAATACAAGTGGAATTGGACTAATAATGAAAAATCGCATTATAATAATATTAGGTTTAGAAAAAAATAGTGCTTATAGCTGATTTGAGTCAAACTGAGTTTGTCTGATATTTTACTGATGCCAGTAAAATCGTAATATAACTTGATATTGCTTTGCTTTGACAACTATGGACTCTTATTCTGAGAATGCATTAAAATCACAAACCAGCTGTTTTTCTTTTGCAAGGCTGTAAAGATATTTGCCTAAATACAATATCAAAATAAGTAATTTTGCAAAAAACACAATCTGTAATGTCATCAGTGGCACAGATGAAAAAAGGCATATTGCCATTTTTCTTGTTTTAAATTTTTATTAAGTGTGTGATTTTTTTTCTCAGTATATAGTCTTATTTTTCCTTTAGGGGCTTTTCTGTTTTGCTTTTGAATTTTGTAATAAATGACAGGTTTATTTTATTCCATATGATTTTATGTGGAACAAAATTAAAAACATCAAAGATATAAAAACATAGAACTAATTGAATAGAAAACTGATTTTTAAAAAAATCAAAGTTTTAATCTTTTTCTGTTAAATATCTATTTAACTGAGCTGTTTAACTGAATGGAGGAAACATAACTTATGGGGCTTTAGCACCTTTGTGTTTTTAAGAGATCTATTCTACTGTTCTGTTTCATCACCTTTAAAAAACCCTAGGTCTATTCTCACTCTAAGCAAATTTTCTGTTCTTTCTCCCCAGTCTAAAAAGGGGCACCAAACACACATCAATGATAAACCAGGTTCTGTTTGTTGTTAGTCTGGCGGAACTATTTATTTCTTTAGAAAACACCTTTAAAATGGAGCTGTCAAAATCAAAGTCCTTATTTATTTATTTATAAGTGTTTGCAAAACAGGGTTAGGTTTTAAATGACTCTCTGCTGGAATTTGATTAGTTGGAGAACGTATATGAACAGCCGGTGAAATCCAGACTTCTCTAAAGCAGGTGAGGTTTCCCTGTGCATGTCTGAAATCAGCCAAAGCTCCGCAGCAGGTGCCCACCCTCACTGCTTCACGTGGGGACTGCATTGATTTTGATAACAGGAAAAGTGCAAGGAACATACCATGTCATATAAGAAACGCAGTTATGAAATAGTGAAAAGACCAGTGCGTATTCTGCTATCCTCCAGTATCCATTTGGTCAGAATAAAGGGGAAGCATCTTTAGACAAGTGAAATATTTGCCCAGTATTTGCCCATCTAAGCCACCTTCCTGGCAGCCCTGCGTCTATCAGGACTGTTGCCATTTCCCAGACTCTGGATCTCTCTGTAATGACTTTGCACAAGGTGCTCCCAACCCGATTTAGGGTTGAAGACCATCAGCCAAATATGGTTGGATTCGAAAGATGTTTTTATACCAAAATCTCCCACTGTGTGTGCGTCCTTTCAAAAAGAAGTAATCCTTGACTCCTCAGACCACATGCTCCTTCTTTTCTTTCTCCTTTTTGTGCATAATGGTGAGCCAGGCTTGTCCTGGAAGTGCTGAAATCTGGTTTTCGCACCCTTCTGCTGGGACTGTATCTTCCAGATACTGACTGAGCTCTGCATTTTATGGAGGCAGGCCTTGATTCTCACATTTTTCCCTTGTAAAATGTGAGGTCTGTCCTGATTTTCAACTTCATAAAAGCATCGTACTCTCGTCACCTATGACTACATAAAAACAGCTGTCTCTCAGTATGTGAAACCTTTATAGGAATTTTCAAAGAGTGCTTCAGCTGTAAATATAAGCTGAAAAGAAGCAAACAAACAAACAAAACCCCAAATCTCTTGTCTTTCTCCTTGATGATCTTGCTGAGTGTAATGTGCTTGACACCAAACTTTTTAGAAATATATGGCATGATGTAGTTTCTCTGATATCATACCACTTTGCTGTTTTACAAGCTTCAGCATGTCACAGATTAAAGCTTTGTTGGATGCAACAAAGTTGGCAATAAATAAACCTCTCTGATGTCACTGTGACCTAAATTAAACTCACTGCATTTTGCTTGTGTTGTCAGCAGAAGACTAGTCTTCATCACGTTTGAAAAAACTCAAGTATGTAAAAAATGTTTTTATCAAGATTTTAATAAAACTGCAAATTACCTGGGAGGTGGACAGGATAGCTTCTCAGAGCAGGTGTCTCCTGGTGTCTAGCCTTTATTTACGCTATCCTCCTTTTGGATGCAAAGGACAAAGATGTTAACCTTACAGGAAAATCGGAAATACAAGAACTGTCAGACTAACTGATTACAGATGTTCAAAAATGCATTGATTTGATGAGTACAGCATTTGATGAGTAAACAGAGATTAATTTTGTTATTGTTTTTTTAATTAGAGGTGCTTGAGCATAAGGGCAGTCAGAAACCTAAAAGGAAGGAAATTACTTTACCCAGGTCTGGTAGTGTTTATTTGTGGGCAGATATGTTATTGATTAGACTACCATCTTAGACCTAGTTAGATCTCTAATCTGAAGAGGTGACTTTTCATAGGAAAACTCTGTTCAAGGTTTAAACTTCTTCTTCAGCAAAGCTCTTGATAGTTTGCTCCTGCAAGCACTTGTGAGGTATCTTCCTCGTGGGCCGCATCTCCAGTGAGTGAGAGTTCCACTTAAGAGAGGATTGTAAGATTTGGCTCAGAATTGGTGTCTCCCACTGTTTTATGAAGCATCCAGCAGACTGTGAGTTGCTTATATTGGCTATTAGGATATTATTATTCTGATCACAGAATCACAAAGCCACAGAATGGTTGAGGTTGGAAGGGACCTCCAGAGATCATCTGGTCCAACCCCCCTGCTCCAGCAGGGACACCCAGAGCACGGGGCACAGGGGGGCATCCAGGCGGGTTTGAAGATCTCCAGGAAAGGAGACTCCACAGCCTCTCTGGGCAGCCTGTGCCAGGGCTTTTGTCATCCTCACAGGAAAGAAGTTTTTCCTCACATAGAGATGGAACTTCCTGTGTTTCAATTTGCACCCATTACTCCTTGTCCTGTCACCGGCCACCACTGAGAAGAGATTAGCCCCATCCTCCCTACACTCTCCCCTCAGGTATTTGTACATCAGATCTCCTCTCAGTCTTCTCTTCTCCAGGCTAAACAGGGCTCGCTTAGTCTTTCCTCGTACGATGGATGCTCCAGTCCCTTAATCATCTTTGTGGCCCTGTGCTGGACCCTCTCTAGAAGTTCCTCATCAGTGAATGACCCTGGTCATTGTCAGTGTTGCTCTTCTGTTATAAGCCACTTATGTTATGATTGAGTACAGCTGTGTCTCAATCTCTAAGGTTGTGAATGACTTTTTCATGTAATCTTTGGAGCATACATGCTATCTCAAGGCACTGTGAACTCGCCTTCCTTTGGTAACAGGACCTATGTACATAAGTGTGCGTATCTTTGCAGTTCAAATCTATTTTGATATTCTAAACTTCAGTAGAGCATATGCTACTTTGTAAAATCAAAGACCTTGCCTTAAAAAAAAGTGAGTTAGTCCCATTCAAATTTATAGATTGCAATATAGTTCTGCCTGTCTCTGAAGGCTATGAGCTATTTGTGCTTATGTAAAATACTCTGTAAGAGTGTTTGGTCAATTGATTTTTTTTTCTAAAGAATTCAAACTGTTTCATCATTTTGTCCCCTAGAATCAAAAATAAATCCATGATATTTTCAAAAATGCAGAGTTATCAATTTATGAAAGGTAGTTTAAGGGTAGAACAAGCTTTTCTCCTGGAAAAAACATCTATGTGTGAGTAGTATGCACTGTAGTCACAACTGAGAAATTTATGATGGACAACAATCGATAAAGGTAATGGAACTGCAAAAAAAAATGCCTGTTTTCTAGCACTGTTCTGTTAGACTGTATTAATCCTGAAGTTTCTTTTTCCCATGCTATGTTCTAGAATTCTCTAGGCAAAGAAAAAAAAGAGTTCTTAAATGAAACTGTAAGTGTTATTGGTATAAAAGGCTTTGAATCATTACTATTATATACAGATGTTCCTTTTTCTCTACATTATATATTTGTCGTAGTAAAAACTCATAGAGTAGTGTTAATGAAACATACCTTTATGTGCATTAAACAGTAGGCTGTGACACTATTTTAAGTGATTGTATGTTATAAAAAGCTCTGCAGAAAGATTAATGTTATAAAATTGACAGAATATTATAACACTGTAGAAGATGATAAATTTTAAACTTTCCATTATGCCTTAATGAATACAATGGGAATCATGAGGTTGTGGCTGGCGCTTGCATCACGTCTTTCAGCTGGCTCATAAGGCTGTTTTCCACAGATAAAGTAACCTTTAGTCCAATTTCACTTATACTTGGTTACATTTTAAAATGTTTTTTTTTTTTTTAAATTGGGAAATACAAATTTAAAGTGTGATTCTATTCTGAAAAGTAACAATGTGAAAATAGTACCTGCCACTTCAACAGAAAGACTATTTTCAGAGTCGTAAATGCTTGTGAAAGTGACAAAAATAAATTTTGACTACATTTTATCCCAACCTATACTGCAGAGTCAAAAGAGATATAGAAGAATAAGGAGAATGTTCTCCTGGGTTATATATCACCGGCGGAGCTGTTAACTAACCTTTAACTGGAGGCCTCCACTTTTCCCTGCTGTGCTGCACATTGAAGGCAATGGACCTGTTTTGTCACCTCGGTGAAACCGGGTGTTTAGCTCAGTGAGTTAGGACAGGTACGTTTGAAATTGGTAATATTTCAAAGCTGTAACTAAGGTCAGAAATTGATCAGTGTAAGCTACTGCTGATGCACAAGTCACAGACAACAATCTTATTTTAACGCTGGGAGCTGAGGTGATGGCAGCTGCAAAAATAGGTTTTTTTCCTCAGAGCTGAAGAAATTTGAGCGATTATAAATGCAGTGAAATTTTGGGGAGACTTTGGATTTTTTTCTGCAGGAATGTGATCCCCTTGCACCTGCCTTAATTTTCTATTTAGGCATGCAGTTTTTCCATGCAAGACTGCTTTTCTAAGGAAAACTGTATGTTTCAGAGAGTCCCTTGTTAGTCACTTCTTGAAATTAATTGCTTTACAATGATTACAGTTGGTGAATTATGTTTCAGAATGTATACAGATAGATATTTTGACAGCAGACTCTGAACCACGAGAATAAGGAAAACTATGTATTTCAGGATTTTTGTGTGTGTGTGAATTTAGAGAAATGTACTTTCTTGAAACAGGGGTGGCAACTTAAAGTCGTAATCCACTTTTGGTAATCTCCAGAATCGGTACTCAGTTCAGTGTTGCCCTTTTAGGTATGTTGCCCAGCTTTCCATCCTACTGCTTTGCCAGTCTGCTTAAATACTTGCAATTTCCTTGAGGGTGAGAGTCTTTCCGTATTTCCTTTGTGTCCTTTAGGAAGCTTGTCCTTAATAGGGAGATGTGATGGAATCATAGTCAGGAAGCTTGTGTTATCAGTGTCTTCTGCATAGGCTTGTTATACTAATATTTGAAGTAACACGAGAACTAATAGTCATCTGGGTTGGACGCTGAAAACGACTGTGAGATTTTTAAAACCTCTTTGCCTCACCTTTAATTTTGAATGATTCAAGCCTTAAAAATGTAGCTTTTCTTCAGAAATCAGGGCCCAAGGTCTGTGTGGTTTCTCATGCATAACATCTACTTGAAAAAAAAAAAAACAGCTCTATTTGGTTCCTGTGTAATCCTACCTGGGAGGTGTTGGCTTTCAAAGAGAAAATCAAGAACAGATAACATTTCCTGCCTCCTGATTTTAGGCATACAGTGCATTTTAGGGTGATATTTAATTTTCTTACACTTTGATACACATTTGTCAGTTGGCTATAAATTTCTAAGGTATAAACATTGGGTAAGGATAACCACAGCAAGATGGGATGGGCTTAGGAGGATTTAGGAAACATCAGGGCAGGTGGCAAAGGTGAGAGTTTGGATGGAGGACTTGAAGAAAAAATTCTTTGAACTCAGAATCAAGAAATAGTAAACAAAGAGGAAGAGGGAATATAATGTAGGGGCAGAAGAGCTCATAAATTGCAGTGTTCTTTCAGCCAGAACTCTGAGTTTAACCTGGGATTTTTTAGATTTCTTGTGCCCTCAGCAAATTTTGGTGAAATCTAGTGGAAAGAGTCTCTCTTCCTCCATTGGTTCAGGTAAAGGATAGCTGTTTCCTGTTTTATGAAATTTATAAGGCCTACATTGAAGGATCGTATAGAAGTTTGTATTCTACAATGTGGAATTTTTATTCCACGGGAACAAAAATTTGGGATGAATTTGTTGTTGTCTCCTTAAGAATATGAATGGATTATAAATTAGAAACTATGCTGTAACAGTAAGTTTTGCATTTGTAGGTTATAAAACCCCATTTATCTGTAATTTCAACTTTTTGTACTTATTTTCCTACACTCTTCAGTTCAGTGGTCTTCCACTCTCTTTTTAATACATAAAATTCCTGCCTCATTTAGAGCACAAGATAAATCATGCTGGTGGATTAGGATCATCCTCCTATCTGTTAGATTTTGCTTCATTTGTTTAAGAAGCTTCAAAGAAATGTAGTGAGTGAGATCCATAGAGTGAGGTTCCAATCTGTAGATATGAACATACTCATTTTTAAGCGCAGAAAATTAGATACTAATGCTGCATTTTTAATTAAAATGTTATGTGGTTTTGGCTCAAGTAATTTAGAACCATTTCTAGAAGGCATTTGTACATGTACATTTTCAGAGGCATGGTACTCAGTACATACACAGGTACCTAAATGCTTTGAAAAGTTTGTCATTAAAATTCTGCTTTCTGGTGCTGTTGATATTTTGTTATTGCTGTTGTTTGTTTGTTTTTTGTTTGTTTGTTTGTTTGTTTTGTTAATCTGTGTTGGGATAACGGAGGCAAGTTTGCAAAAGGCCTCACAACTCCTGGGCTCTTCTGAGCCATTTTCGAGCCAAAAGGGCAATAAATAATGAGGGAAAAGTGTTGTCCCTGGAGACACAGAGGCTACCATGGGAGTGCTTCAAGCCTGTAGGTAAGCTGGAAAAGCAGAAGGACCTTTGCCATCCTGGGTCGAGCTGCAGCACTGCCACATCAGTGCTGGAGCTCTCCAGGAAACATCGGAGCACACCAGACTTCCCTGACACTGTAGTGGAGCAGGAGCTCGGGCACGCAGGTTGTTTGCCAAAGGAAAACATATATTCAGGAAATTTGGAAGGAAATGTATTCTGGCAGGCAAAAGTCTTCTCCACTCTGTGATGCCTGTGAAGCAGGGTCTTCCTGGGTAGTGAGCAACCCAGTAATCCTGTGGAAAAAACTCCCATTTAACATTAGGATGGTTACATGCTCACTTCCATTCCCCTAGACTGCACTATGCTGCTGCCACCCGGTTTATGCCAGCTGATGATAGATGCTGCCACCTTCTCCTCTAAGAAAATTATGGCTGTTACTAACTGTAGGTGGGCACAATCCATCAGGAAATCATCATCGGTGCCATTGGGATCCTGTGCTTGAACAGGGCCTTTCAACATAAAAATACTGCCATAAACTTGGATCACAAATTCTTGCATGGAAATTCTGGTGCAACAGTTGGACATGAACAATAGGAACAAGTCTGCAAATCCCAGAAAACAAACAAACAAACAAAAGGATTAATTTAACAGT
>VWPW01006206.1:0-132500 GCA_013389825.1 Crypturellus undulatus | reverse complement strand
CCCTGAGCTTAAAAAGCGGAGGCCGAATCTCCTTCAGCCTGGTGTTTCCTGGGCCAAAGCCCCACTGACCTGCCCCAGAGCTCTGCTTGCGAGAGAATAGGCTCCCAGTTTAGACCTGGGTGAACGCGGAGTATTTAACCACAAATTATTTCGCAGGATGTATAGGGCAGTGCAGGAATTTCCCAATTTCAAAGCTGTTGCTTGGTTTGAAGCGCTTGTATCTGCTGTTCCACAAGCCCAAATGTAAAACAGTCAGTAAGGACAGGCACACACAGAGCTGCTCTGCGTCCTCATTAGCGAAAGGAGCTGCCGGCCACGCTGACGTCTGCTCGGAGATGCTAAACGCAACGTGAGCTAATTTATGACAACATATAGATGATGAACAATGGCCTGGTAGGCATGGAGCAGCATTTAACTTTGCAGTGTGAATTTTATGCTGGAGTGCTAGGTGTTACAGCTAGTTAGAAAGATTTATACTTAAAATTGATTAATTAATTAATATTTAATTAATTATAATTAAGCTGTATTTATAGTCCTCCCACTCCTTTTCTTTGATATTTTGATGAACTCAAGTGCTACATGCTGAAACTCCTGATACAAAAAATAAAGGAGAAAAGAGATTGTGTAGAAATCTCTATATAACAGTTCCATATTACATCTGCAGTGATAATATTGACCGACAATCTGCAGTAATATTCAGATTTTGATACATCATTTAATATGCATTTTGTGCATGAAACAGATACTAGCTTGTCTCTGAAAACTGATGTGAGAATGTGTTAGTTATGCTGGGTTTTAATTTTACTTTTTCTGTTTTGCTTTTTAATTCAGTTGTAATCACAAATGGCCAGGACTGGTTCCTAAAAAGGAGGTACCAGCAATATTTTTGCAGCACTTCAAGTGCTGTCTTGGACTGGTTCTGTCATATCATGGGCCATATTAAAAAAAAAAAAAAAAAAAAAGTCCAACTAAAATTTCAGTCTGGGTTTTTCCCAGGTTTTCGGGAATGAAATAATGGTGCGTTTAGTTGGCTCGCTGGTGAGATGCATTAACACATGCCCACCATGTCCCGAAGCCTTGCTGCCTGCTAGAGGCTGGTCAGGGCTTTTATGATGCCATTTTAGCGCCAGCTGAGGCCCTTTGGGACATGCGGAGGCATCGCCTTCCTCGTGCCAGGCCGGGGCAGCAAACCCCCTTCCTGTGGGAATGCCATCCTTGCAGGATGCCATTCCTCCTGGGAATGGTAAGTGGGGCGCTGCGCCTTTTGGGAAAGGCCGCATGCGAGCAGAGCTGGTGCTGTGGGAAGGAGCAGCTTGGAGGCTCCTCGCCGCTGCCTTCAAGGGAGGTATCAGTAATCTGGCACCTGACCTCTTAACCCAGTTGGATTTTATGGAAGGAAAATTTCCCTCGCCACAGGGAAGGATCTGAAGGAGACTGTTAGTTCCAATGAATTCAGCGTCGTTGCTCCGCTGGTCTCGTCTCCGCTGGGTTGCCGAGCCAGGGCACGATTTGGCTGCAGACGAGCCAAGCGATTCTCCTCTTCAAGGAGAGCCCCTTGCAGGTGCCACTGGCGTGTGGGGGCAGCGTTATCCGTGCAGAGCGGCCCTCCGCGCCGCGCTTCTGGGGCGCACGTTAGTACACCCTGTGTAAGACAACGTGTCTCCGAAATGATAGATGGTGTTCATAAACAACAGGGCACAAGCTTAGCTTGTGTAAAAATACTGAAGCTGGAGCACTTGCACACTCCTAATGAGTAGCGAGCTTGCCAAACTCGCTCAAATTGTTCCAGCGGTTTGGAAGGAAAAATTATCATTTGAAGATGAACAGCACGAGTTTCTGCTGCAATTGCGGTAGCAATCCCCAGACCTGTTTTCTTTATGTCATGAAAGTTTTACAAACATAAACAGCACCGAATTGCCACTGGTACTGAATAATGTGGCTTTTATTGTTGCCTGGGCTCTCCAGTATATTCCAGGAAAAAAAATTTAATACTTATTAATAAGTAGAAGGTAACTAAAGATGACTGTGATCTAGTCTCTTGAAAAATTCTCAGCATCCTTAATTTGTTAGTAAATTCAATATATTTTATTTAAGCAGAATCATATATACACTATATTAACTTTTTTTTCCAGGCAATCTTTACTCAGCACAGAAAGGCCAGATGTATGGGAATTGTAAAAAATCAGGATATGCATAAAAACTGTTCAAGTGCATAAAGCAGCCCCATCTGGAAGACATCTAACAGAAATGAAGTTGTACAAAACCATTCCATTGATAATAAAGCTAATTTTTATGGGTCTGACAAGTATGTAATTATGTTCAGTGGTGCTTTTCAGATTTTATCACAGTCAATAAACCGCAGTGGTAATTTCATTCCCATTTGACATATTTACATGGAAACATTTGATTGGAGGAATTAGTAACCCTGAAAGCCTTGATAGATATGTTTTAATGATCTGTGACCTCCGCAGTCCCTCATCTGTTTATTGTTGCAACAGGCGAGAAGTCGTTCCTGTGTGACCTCTGCGGCTTCGCCGGCGGGACGCGCCATGCCCTCACCAAGCACCGCAGGCAGCACACAGGTCAGTGGAGCTGCCGTTACTCTTCGGGGTGTTTTCTCCAGCCAGGGAGTATCTCCACGCTAGGGAGTGGAGCAAGTCAAGTAGCACATGGCAGCACAAATAAGAGCACGGCTCATTGTTTGCCTTGCTCTGTCGTTTTGTGAGATCCCAGTACAGCCCAATACCGGTCTGTATTGAATCTGATAGCTGCAAGTTTGAATAATTTCGTTTTGCGGGGCTATTTCGGGCCTTTTCTTTTCTAAAGAAACTAGAATTATAAAGGCTGGGTTTCTTCTTTAAATGAATGCTAAGTGTACTGTTTATTTTTTTTTTAAGGCCCAAATAGATTACCTACTGTGAAGATTTTGCAAGAGTCTGCTAGAATGTCCCTGGGTGAAAATTAGAGACCACATATAGATTAATCCATTATTTTAGACTGAAACATAGCTGAAAACTAGTGTTGTTTCAGTTGCCCTTTTGCAATTTTAAGATAGTTTGTAGCTAATAGATACAACCTTAAGAGTTACCACATGTTTAGCATGTAAAGCAGGATTTCTCTCGCAGAATTAGTAGAGCTTTCCCACCACCTGGTTATAAAAATTTAATATCAGATAATATTAAATTGGTTCTTAGCTTCAGAAGACTAAAAAAAGTGTAGATATTAAACATTTATTAATACATTTTACCTTAATTGTGTTTTTCAGTAGCGCCTAGTAAGTGTTTGATTATTTGAATAGATTTTGTTCAAACAGACACAGAAGTGTTACTGCTTAAACCACTGTGGTTTTTGTTTGGTGACTAGCATAAGGATAGGATAACATCACCAGGACTTACAATGTGAGTTAAGTCACTATTGTCTAGTGTACAGTGGAAAGAAATGGCTAGGAAATGGGAAGCTGTTATTGTCGCATCGTGAATTTTCCATGGATTTTTGTAAAGGAATATCTGGGGGGGGGATTTTACTATGTCCTTGAATAAACTAATCCTGATTCAGGATGTACACCACCAAAGTGTGTAATTCCCTGGAAAGCAGCTCTTTTCTTGGGAGCCTGAAGCCATTTTTTTCCACCTTGGTTTCAGTTTGTTAAGCAAGCCAACCATATTTGGAGGAGAGTCTGATACTCACAAAAAGGTGGGGTTTGTGCTGCTGAGCTGGCAATAACTGGAAATGGATTTGCTGTAAATAACAATGTGCAAGGCCAGATTCTGCTCATAATTCTCCCTAGTGATTATGCTAACATTACAGAATTTTTCTTCTGATGCACTTTTCTGAGAGAGGGCTGCCGCTGCCATTCACTGAATGATGCTTGTGTTCCTAAAATGTCCAACTAGAGTCATTTAGTACATATTGTAGGTTCATTTAGTGTGGCACACTCTGAATGATGACAAGAGCAGGTGCAATCACCAGAATGATAGTTACATGCTTCAGTTGTAACCAATGGTTTTCTTTTTTTTGGAGCTTGGAAAAAAAATTTGCACGTTGGCTGAAATTCACCCAATCTGGACTCATAAAGAAAATGACTTTTGTTTTTTATTTTTAAAGTTTGAGAAGGAGTAAATCATTGATATCAATGTGATTGGAACTATCCTTTGTCCTGCCATGCTAAACACCAGTATCATGTCAGGGACTAGGACTCATAGTCAGGGCAGCCAGGGTTAACCAAATAATATTTAACTATTATTTTAGAATAGGAAAGTGGAAGAAATGTGTATTCTAACCTACACGAGTGCAGATGTGGTTTCTCAGAAATGCAAGCTATCATAGGTTATATTTTATGTGTGTGTCATTAGGCCACAGGTCATTAGGAAATAAATTTTGTTTCCTGGTTTATGTCTAAAAGTACCTGAAAATGTCTGAGAATACCATATGTTCCTGGTGAAAAGCTGTCTGGGTTTTGGATGGCATTTTGCCCTTCATTTTGCCACTGTGGTGGAGATTTTTGTGCTATGATCACAGGGATTCACAGGTTATAGATCATGAAGCTTGCATCTAGCAGGCATAACTTTATATTTTATGTCAGGACTGCAGGCTCGTTATTACTTTGCTATTAACTTTATACTATACAGGACAGTATCTCAGAGGCAGAGGGATCTATCTTTTTGGCATTTATCTGCCTCTGTGGCACAAACAATCAGAGATGATTCTTTAGCAGAAAAATTATCTGTAGCTTCTATTTGTTTCAAGGAGAATGACACAATCCACCTTTGACTGTGTTTTTGCACCTACGTGTGTGCCCCTCTGTTTTCATCCAGTGCACAACTTTATGTCACTTCTTAGCAGCATGCACTCCACTCCTCTTGTGTCAATAATTATTTTTTTTACTTTGTCCACAGTTGACACAATTTTCCATGAACACAATGCCAAAGCAAATTACAGTCAGGTTTGAAAGGGATAGGTACCAAAAATGGTCTAAATGGTTTAAATAATTTCCTGCTGTAAGGGAAACTATGTAGGGGGCTGATACAGAACAGCTTCCCCTCCAGGGTGATGGGTAACTTTGATCACCCGTGAGAGACCCTTCATTCAAGGGTGGAGGAGCTGATCCTTGCACATGGTTGAGGAGCCTCGGCTGGCACAACAAGCCTCAACTTGTCTCAGCCTTGGGGTCCGGGACATCCCGGTGCCTGCGGGGCTGCTCAGCCCCTCTCACAGACTGCTCTTCTGAGGGGACTGGCTTTAGCACTGGCCTCTTAGACATTTCATGCTCTTGTTATTGATATGTTTTTACTCTTCACCTAATTTTAGACAGGATTGTTTTATAAATGGCCTTTACCCTGGAAAAAGGTGCATTTTCTTTGGCAATATTATGTGGAGTATATAACTCAGGGGGCAGAATGGGTCCCTGGGTGGCTCACAGGGCAGCATGGCTTTAGGAATTAGCCTGGTAAATGGAATATTATCCCTGAAAGGCACGATACTTCTCTATACCGATTTCCTCAATGTAAGTTTGTTCAACTATGAAGTAGAATGGTAATAGTGAGGAAAAAAGTAGTTTGCACTAGCAAGAAAACGATAGTGTTTCAGTGATTGACATCTTGTTCTTTGTTACACATGTTATCCACTTAATGACTAACCTGCTCTTGTGAGAAATGCAAACTTCAAACACAGACTAAACTAAGACTTCTACCAACTTTGTCCTAGTAAAACATCCTAGGGTTATCTTGTGCTTTGATAGCATCTGCTTCTAGTCGAATTTTGCAATAAATCAATCTGGGAAATGCAGCAAGTCATTCGCCAGCTCCGTGGTCATCAGTGGCCTGATTCTCTACTCTACCCATTGAAGCAACAGGAGCCTCAAGAACCTGACAACACTCCCGTGGTGCAAAGGCTGACTGCAGCTCAGTCTCACTGCAGAGGGTGCCTTATGGCTCTGTCCCTGCTAAGTGAGTGCTTTAAAACAGGCACTTGTGGCTGTCTAGGCTGTGAGTAGAAACTGGGTTAAGAAACTTTACCCACTTAAGATAGCCCCTAATGTCATTTAGTGAACACAGTCCAGCTTGTGAGGCTACAAGAAGGTGTATGCAAGGGCTCCGGTGTTACAGCACAACTGGGAGGAAAAATTTGCGCCTCATGAGTGAATTGTGGACACATATTTTTTAATTTATATTTTGTCCTAGGGAGAAAATCTTCAAGTAATTAATATTGATAGTTTAATGCTGGCTGCCTGTAGAATTAGTTAAAATCCTCAAAAAAAATGTTTAGTGTAGGGTTATCTGGATTTTATTATTAAAAAAGAACAAATAAACTCTAAATCAGCCACCAATTTTTTTTTCTCTCTTTTTTTTTTTTCTTATAGCTGTTCTCCTTTCCTCCTTCATTGGTCTTCCCTCTGTCATCATGGTTATTTTCCCTTCCTGTCCATTTTTTCCAGTAAACTTCCATTTAGTACTGCAGTATTTGGCTTGCTGCAACAGTGCTGATCAGTCACATCCTGTGTTCTGTTGTGTGAAACTTCTTTTTATGTTAGTAGTGAATAGTCCTGTAAATTGCAAAAACCTCTTTCTCGTGTTATACACAATAGCGGTTTACATTTCCTTCTCATATGTTGTTTGTGGTAGGATCTTGCTGGGAATCGTAAAAGTAAAAAATTAACATACATGACAGTAGCAGAGCATTAGAGGGTAAGTACACTTACTGTGCACAGCAGCTCTGGAGAGTCACTATGAACCTACGGAAATGCTTAAGCAGATATGTTTTTTTTTTTTCAAATATTTTCATGAATTTTGGAAGCTTATTGTACTTATCGTACAGCTTATATCATACTGACCCCTGTTTGTATGATTGGTTCTATTCACTCATTTCAATCTTGCGCTTCTCAAGACATTTATAGGTCGATGTAATAAAGGAAGAAAATTTAATAATATATGTGTTTTACTCCAGATGAGTGACTCACTTTGTATTTCTATTTCTCATATGAATTGCACTTTGACTTTAATGCGTAGTTACATTACTCGGCATTGAATTTAATGTATAACGTAGCCTCTTCTTTTCAACTTCCTCACCACAGCTTAAAAAAAAAAGTAATAATACCGCATAATACCACAGAAAATGTAGTACAATGAGTCTCATAATCATTTCATAAAGAAGAGAGGTGAAATTTGAAAAGGATCTGTGCTTTTTTATTATTATTATTATTTCTATGTAGACAAACATTTGCAACAGAGTGTGGAACTTAATTCTAACAAACTTTTGGTTGTAAACACTGCCAAAACTTTGGCTATCTTCTTAAAATTTTCTCCCATCTTAAGAGGAGTTGGATTGTGGAACAGTTTCATTCCCCTTTCTGAATATACAAACTATAACTGTATTGTGCTGTGGAGTAGCAACTCCACATCTACAAGAAATCTGGGGTTTACTTATTTTTGAATGCCTTAAATGCAAAAATGATGAGCAGACTAAAAGGAAACAGAATTTGCTTCAAAATATTTCAAGCTCCTTTAAGAAGTCTGTAAGCTCCCCTGCAGGAAGCAGTCTTAACAAATGCTAGAAAATAAGAAAAGTCCCACAACGTATAAGTGGAAGGCCGTGTTTTGTGGTCTACTCACTCCTAAGGTCCAAAATGCATGGTAGGATTCTTTTGGTCCCGCTCAATCCATCCTGTGAAAGACAAGTAGGAGCAAAAGCAGCACCTCTCCCTATAGAGACACCTAGGGTAAGAGTTCCTCCATCTTGCCAGGATTTTGATTGATTCCTGAAAGGCTTTCAAATTGAAGACACTATTTAATTTTTTCTTCCATTATTTATATCAGAGTTGGGTCCTCAGTAGCACATTCATATATATACGATAAGTATGCTGTAAGTAAAAATTGCCTGGCCAGTCACGATTGTAAATAAATTCATCAATTTGTTGCCCACAAATCAGTATTTGTCACCCAGAATTATAATTGTTGTTTATATTAATTTATTTTTTCTTTAAATATTACATGTTGAATACATAAACTGTGCACAGAAATTTATGGTCACAGTAAAGCATGCTCTGTGTCCTGAAAAGCTTATCATCAAAGATAGAGAAATCGAAAGAGGTGATATCGAGGAGAAGAAGAAGGAGAAAGGAAAAAGGAAGCAGTAATTTGTGAAGAAAAGCTAAGACAGATGCTAAAGAAGTCAGCAGAGAATTTGGAGGAGGGATTTTCAGACAGGCTAAAGAAAAAGAAAGCTTTAGTCATGATGTTTTAAGAAGAAAAGAGTGGGCAGGTTGGAGGAAGCTCGCTGGTAAGCTGCAGGCTTAATAACAGCCTTTATACAGTCCAGCGCTCCCCATGATCTGACCCTTTTTCAGCTGCTTTGCCGAACTCCAGATTGTTGGGACGGAAATTTTCCATGTCAGGTGCCCCAGACAGCTGATGCCTTTCAGATGTTGTTTGCGCTGTTGTTAAGAAAGCAAAATCACTACCTCTTTTGTGAGCTTCTGCCTAGGAAACGTGCTTGTTTGAAAGCTCTAATGTGGAAAACAAGCAACAAAATGATATAAACAAAATAATAGGGGGTTGATTTTTCAAACATGTAGAACAATTTTTTAAAATAACAATATTGTGTTTGTTGACCATTTTGGGGCACGTATCTTACATTTTCATGGGGTTAGCTTTGGCAGAGTTAGGTGAGGCACAGAGAAGTTCTCTGTGATAGTAAAGGAATATTTTCAGTATTTTTATTTTCATCTGTAAATCTTTAAATAGGTGGACTTTTCCTTTACCCTCAGCAAATGTAGTGGGGCTTTGTAAAAAAATACTGCTATTATTGTATGTTTTTTTTTTAATTCATGTTATTTCAATTTCATGTTAATCAGACTCTCGATGAGGGAAAAGCCTTCTCCTGGGAAGGTCCGTGGCAGGCAGCAGCAAAAGGTCTGGAAGTTCCTTGCCTGGGATGTCTCGGGGCAGGCGGGGGGCAGGCAGGTTAGGGAAACACAGGCTGGCACGGAAGATTCTGGCCTCAAGGTAAGAAAGACAAAAATTAAAGAGAATATAAAAGTACTGCTGCTGCACCTGAGATAATCTTCTCCCCACCATCGACATCCGAATACGAAGTTGCCTTCTCGTGCAGTTCTCCGGGCGGGCCAAAGGCAGCGGTTCTGCTCGGCGCGGCTGCCGCAGGCGGCAGGCCCTGGGGGCAGCGGCTGGGCGCCCGTGCGGCCTTCACTGCGGCCTGCCCCTCCGCGCGGAGCAGGTCGCTGCCAAGGGCACCCCAGCAGGGGCTTCCCCACGCAGCGGGCAGGGACTGTCAGGTTTGCCCGGAGCGCCATGGAGCTCCCGAGCTCTCCTGGCTTCCACGGGCACTCGCTCGTCTGCCTCCCTGGCCCGTCCCAGCGCAGTGGCAGAGCCCGGCTGGCGAAGCCTGCGGCAAACGACAGCCTGAAACTGACCTGAACTGCAGATCTGCTGCTTTGCAAGGGGGACGGTTAGTAAGTCCGAGTGCATTTGCAATGAAAGCAGTTAAAATAAGGCAGTTTGTTATCTAAAATACTCATAGCCTTGCTACTTAGGCTTGAAAGTGTTGCTGTCTTCTCTAATACTACAGGATAAAATAAATCGGGCACAGAAAATTTGTAGTTCAAGAGCAGGTTGTGTTGCCATGGAGCCTATGGCCTCCCAGAGAGTTTAGCTGAAGAAGCAGCCAGTACCATTCAGGCTGCTGGGAGAATCAGTTTCTTCGGAGCAGAGAGACGGTGTCTGACAAGAAAAGCCCATTTGGGGAAGGAAAGACATCCTTCCTCACAGTCTCAATTTGTCCAGCATAGAGGCTTCTGCATTGTGGCCTGCCCCTTCACCTTTTTTTGTCCCGAGAAACAATAAATGAAAAATAGTAGCTGAAATTCTCTCCAGCAGCTGCTCAAAGCAATTATTCCAACTCTTTATGGAGCTTTCAGCAGCTACTCTATTGTTCTTCCTTCCAGACTTTTCAGATCTAAGGACCCTTTTTCCCTTGGAAGGGAAAAAGAAATCAATCTCAACGAATGAAAAGTGCAGATTTCTATCTCATCTCAGAATTTTGGCAATGTGTTTGTGAAGTCTCAAGTGTCTCATGTTTTGAGGAAGTTTGAAAATCAGAGTTGGAGGCCCGGCCCCTTGGGAGTGGTCTTTTGCTAGTGATGTCTTCTTCCAGTGATGTCTGAAAATGCACAAGTTAGTTACACCTGCTGAAGGACTTGGAGCTCAGTTTGAGAATGGATATCTGAACACTCTACAAAGCAGGCATCTACCTCAGCAGTGTTATTCAGGCTTAAGTGGAGGAGGTTGATTCCTTATGCACTGCTTAGAATATAAGTACTTTTGAAGGCCCCCCAAATGCCTCTAAGGCTCCAGAAGTTAGGAGCTGTCTTCTGACTACAAAGATAAACCTCTGGTGCTGGTACTTACGTGTACCTGCAAGCTACACACAAGAATTTCTGGAGCAATCAGGTGGAAAACCTGGATGCAGTTGTCTTATCTGGGACTCAGAGTGTGTTTGTCTGTTGTAAGTTTTTGTCTGCTTTAGTGTCTGCTGAAGGGTGGACCCTCAACTGGAAAAGAAGTACTCTACTTGCATAGGGATTTCTTAGCTAGAGAGTTTCATTTTTCTTCAGTTAGTAGTCAGATGATAGAAATTTGCAGTGCTCTTCCAAGTTTATCAGAGATTGGACTTTAGTCCTCTGGTAATACTGTTGTCTTAGGTTAGCTTTTATTTTTTTTTAAATGAACCATTCAAGTCTTTGTACAGAAACTTGAGCCACTGTTCAGAAGGACAGCAAGCAAGAGAAGGAGGATGAAGCTTGGAGTTCTCATTTATTCTCTCAATCTATGCTTATTATCTTACCACTCCAAGGTCTAAAATACAGGGGCAGAGATAAAAACAAAAAACAGAACAGAACAACGCTGAAGACCAGAACAGCTTTCTCCCAGAGATGTTCATTTCTGAGCCGGTGCTGAACACAGAACCCAGCTTCATTTCTTACCTTCCGTCTTGAAGAACATTTCTCTGTACACGAGCACAGCTGCAGTAGAAGCCAGGGGGTATTCCAGATGAGAGGAATGCCTGAGTCCTGCTGGTGAAGACATTCCCGTGGAATGTGGTCCAAATACCATGCTTACCCTGATTCAGTGCAGGTCCTTTTCCTCCTTTTTGCTGCAGGAATACCAGGAAGTCAGCTGGCTGCTGAAGTGAGCATAGTGAGCACAATATTTTGTAATTAATACTTTGTATTTGGAAATGTATTCTGTATTTGCTTTTGTGATATACATGCACTAAAATCTAGCTCAAGGGACTTGCCAGAAATTCAGGCTTATCTTCCTTTTCTGTTGATGAAAACTGATAATGCATATCTTTTCTTGTCATCTTCTAGGAGAGAAACCATTCAAATGTGATGAGTGTAACTTCGCTTCCACAACACAATCGCATCTGACACGACATAAGCGTGTCCATACTGGAGAGAAGCCTTACAGATGTCCCTGGTGTGACTACAGGTAATGAGTCATTAACTAAAGCATGATGAAAGAAGGGTTAAGGTGATCAGACGAGGTTCATTTGAAGTCACCAATAAAAATATATTACCATTAAAACACCATCAGTGCAGCAGTAATTGCATATTAAATTAGGAGCTAAATTTAAAAACTTGGTCTTCAGTATTTAGGTATTACTTTATAAAGAAAAACAAATGATGAGAAACCTTTTAGTGGCAACACTGCGATGCTAATGTTGAGTGTTTGTTTCACATCTGCTCTAGTGTCTGTTAAAATTCTCCATGGTGGGACTACTTATCTGCATTGCCTTTTCAAATCAGTTGCACTTTTGAAATTTTTCTCGGTTGAGTTGCAACCATTCCACCAAGAAAGGAAAAGTCCCCTAAAAGGCCTAGCAGCCTAAATATTCTTCAGACACTTAACAGAACTGGAAGCAACTGGAGCTAGTTAAAGTGCAGCTGAAGCTGGTGTTTCTGCTTGAGTTTTCTCCTTGCCAGATAAGTTTATTGGATGAGAGTGGCCGTAGGTTAGCCGTGTGGCCAGGTCTCGTAAGTCACACCATGAAAACCCATCCTACTAAGTACAGTTAAGCTCTCAAAAATCACTGTTATGAACTATTACGACTTCTTGTGGTGCCCATATGTTCATTATGTTCATTGTGTTCATTATGTTCATTATAGAATAGTTATTAGAATGGATCTCACGTTGCTTCTTAAGTTGCTTTTACTTCTTCTTAAATGTGTTTTTTTTTTCTACAAACCATCATCCAACAGGATGCAAGCAAGATATTGTAGGGCAAGATAATGTGACCTGGGTTATGGTGGGGTTAAGCTCCTGATTTGGAGCAGCTCGTGAATGGGGGCGCTTCTGGCACTCCCAAACCCCAAACAGGGATTACTTCACCTCTGCTCTTTTCCGGGTTCACGTGCGCTACTATGACCTACGCTCCTGTGTCCACCAAGGCACATACCGTTTCTCTATTTTGTTCCAAACAATAAATGGTATGTGTAACGAACAGTCGATCGTCTTGGCGAGCGATGTTACATCGGAACCCTGCGGACACCGGAGCATGGCCACCCTCCTATTCTTGTTTTGGGCATCCAAGCCCCTCCTGAGGTGGAAAAACTGGTTCCAGTTCTTCCTTTGGTCTGAACTGTAACACTGTCCGCTCTACGTGCTCCCGTGGGTACAACTCCTGAGCGTTGCTTGGCCACCTGGACCGCACGGACATTATGTAGGTGTGCTAGCTGGCATAATACTTCTGTTGGTTTCCAATCAGTTTTATCTCTATCAGTGCTCTTCTGTAAAAGCTGACGGAAGAGCCGAGCTTGCTCCCTGGATTCTGACCCTGCGTTGCCATTTGGCCCTCTTTTCTCACTGCCACCTTTTCCATTCCCCTCTAACGCCAGTCCTGGAAGGTCCCCTATCTGTTGCAATTTTTCAGTTACGTGCTCAATAGGATTTCCTTGTTCTGTCATCAGAACTGGAATTAGATAGGGGTACCACGCTCCTGGACATCCCTCCAAAAACTCACTTCGCATCCCGGGTAACAACGGCTGTTGTAAATAAAGCTCCAGACTTCCCAATTGCCATCATTAGTGTGGTGGTGAGCGAGACCCTCAACTACCACAGCAATAAGACTCTTGCTGCTTCCGTCCGTTCTTCGCAAGACAGACTGTACATACATGTCATTAGTTAACCCCAAAAACCTTGTGGCATCGACGTTGTCAGTTATCACTGAATTGACTCCTTCTTCCATTAATCTTACCATCCAGGACTGTGGTTTTTCCCTCGGTTGTTGTTTATATTTCGCTAGCAGATTCTTAATATCTTCAGGGGTAAAATCGGTTAGTTCATCCTGTCACACCACTTTTCCTGGCCCTGGTAGCACAGCTTTCCTTCATAGTACTGGGGCAGCTCACCTTGTTGGTTCCTCCCATGATGAGCCCTTCTCCTCTGGTATGGGGACTTCTCCTTCTGATTCCCAAATATCCCCATCCCAAGTTTCCGGGTCCCAGTCAGGGTCAGTGATAATAGTCCGCACCCGACTCCCCTTCTGCCCCGGTTTTCTCCCTAGCCTGTTCTTTACTTGTACTCGTATTGCGTATAGTGTCGCCAGTTTAGCACATTTCTCCTCCAGGAGCTCCCTCTGATCGTTGGTCTCCAGCAGAGCCCGCCTCTGCACCTCCTGAGCAGCTCAGATTGCCTGTAACTGCTCTCAGAGGAGCTGATTCCTCTCCTGTTTAGCTGCCCTGCTAAAATCTTATATACACACAGCAGAGCACCTCACATCCGGCCAGCATGTTCCAGTCGGGCCGAGTTCTTAGTACGGTCAGCCTCTACAAACCGACCCCAATACTGTAACACCGCCATGGGGTCCTTCTGGGTCCATGGTTCTGGAGATACCCGGGTGCAGGTTTCCCATCGGTCCCACAGAGTATTCCATGGTTCTAGCCCCCATTCAGGGCGCTTCCTCGGAGGCGCCGCCTCCCTGCAGTCACCACTGCTGCCTGCAGCACTCCCGAAAAACAACCACTGCATGTCGCACACACAATAAAGACCACAAACAGCATGAAAAGGATTTCCATCAAGCGGCACGATCTCACCTAGCTTTGCACCCTGCTAGTGAGCTCCACTATTTTGATAGCCAATAAAGACCACAGACGCAAACAGCATGAACAAAATTTCTATCCAGTGGCATGACCTCCCCTTGCTGTGCACTCCACTAGTGAGTTCCCCTGTTTAATTGCTGAATCACGCCAGAACGAGGTGACCATATCACACACTTATTCAGGTGAAAGCACATAAAAGCAGCAAAGTACAGATAACTACTCACGAGGTGATACCTGCCAGCAGGATACTGGACCCGAACACCCTCTTGAGCTGGCAGATCAGAGAGAGAGTTGCTGACCGGCTCCCGCAGAGACAGCGCAGGCCTCAGAGTTAGGAGTTTCTCCTTCCCCGGCCTCTCTCCCCACTGTCCTCTCTGTGCTGGGTGCATCCCGGCACACAGGGTCAGTACGACCCAGCAGGCAGACGGGGGGCGGACAAGTTCCCCCTTCAGTTGCGCAACTCTCGCCCCTGGGTGTGCAGGGGCGCCTGCCAGCCGGGGGTCCCAGCCCTCAATTTGAGGGTCCTGCCTTCCTCCTCTTCTTCTTCATTCCTGGGTCTTTGGCCTCCAAGGATAGTTCGGAGGATGTCTGCGGTTAAGCTGGCAATGAGCCCGGTCGAGCGGCCGCCTTCAACAGGTTTTCGGAGGGGGCTGCCTGTGAACCGGGTGAGCAGCTGCATCCGTGCTCCTTGTCACGCAGCCTAGGCAGGCACACATCTTCCCTCTCAAGGTCTGGCCTCTGCTTCCCATAGGAAATTTTTTATGACTCTACGGATCATAGAAATTTCCATCTCCAATACAGGGGCTCCGTACACAACGGATGAGTGTTTTTCTTCAGAGGGATAATTTTCTGTATGGAGTGGGAATTCCATGAAATGACAGTTTTTTGCTGGTGTTATATTTGACACATTTTACTAGGACTACCGGGAAGTCTTTGAACCTCCATAGTACTGGAAAATCATTGTTTTGTGATGCCTACTCTTTGAAAGCCAATCCCTGCAGGCCTCAGCTTATGCAGCTTTGATTCTGCAAGGATTTTCCTCTGAGCGCAGGTGGAAAATGCCTGGCCGGGCTGCAGCAATGAGGGCTGCACTGTGGCTGGAGACTGCAGTCGGGCCCAGTGTTTCTTAGCCCAGCAGTCCTAGTTGTGCTGCCACTTTCCACAGGCCTGGGATATTAGCCAGGCTTGTTGACAGATAAATTCTTTTCACTCTATCCACCTCTGACATTTTTTCCTCTTTATTTTTCACTATATTTTGTTGTCCGCTTATTAGCTCACCTACTACTGTCTGTTTTCATGAAGAGAAGGTATTAGCAACTCAGCAAGTAATGTTCTTCAAACCAGTTCTGCAGGCTCTCTACTCTTGTGTCAACCATGCGGAACATGACTTCAAGATTTTAAAGCCTGCAGATCTGGTAATAAAATTAACCCCCATGTCTCGTGGTGATGCTCTCCCTTTGGTGATTTCAGCTCAGCCATCATGCTGAAGTTCATCGAGACTATTTCAGATGTTGCTTGGCAACTACAGACTCTTTCATGACCTTTGCAGTTTCATGAGATGAATATTCCGCATGTTGTGTTTGGATGTAGAGTAGCATATTTTTAGTGCTGTCATACTGTCTCCTTTCACTGATGGGTGAAGTGATCTCTGTACGCTAAAAAGTGGTTTGGGACATTTGAAAAAAAGAGTGACTAAATACTAGATATTTGTAATTATTCTTGTTTGACTGATAAATGCACAAAAGGTTCTTCAAGCTGACCAATTTCAAGCTTTTCAATGGGAAGAAATCCTGAGCAATCATTCTGCAAAAAAACTCTTGCCAGACAAGTGAATGAAAGGCTAACTAACCTTGGCAAGAAGTACAGAAACAGGGGCTATTAAAAGAAGCAAATCTGAATTTAGGAACTGCTACTAAAATGTGGATCATTTGTGACTGTACATGCCCCTATAACTCAGCTTTTTTTTCTTAGCAGTAGAATTGAGTGGAATAGACTGTGGGATACAGATTGATTTTGGCTGCATAGAACAGAAAAGGAAATTTATTCTTTATAACCCTCACTCAGAAAGGGAAGGTCTTTTCTTAACTAGAAAGGCCATGAACTGAGGTGGCTTTCCCAAGAGAATAATAAACTAATCTAGGGTTTTTAGCTCACAATTTATGCAATCTCAATACTATGCATATTTCCAAAAAGCAAACAAGGGTGATTTTACTTTACAGAGTTGCTTTTAGAATCGGTATTTTTGGCTATAGTGAAATGGTTTTGCAAAATTTATCTTCCGTCTCTGCTTTTTGTACTATGGTCAGTTGATACTTCTATTTTCTAAATCTGTAGCTTATTGATGACAAAGAAATGAACTTTCGATTTTTCTATCTATAACTGCAGTGTCCAGTTTCTAGTAATGATCATAATTTGAAATAATACTTTCAGTCTATTTTTTAAAATCTAATTCATTTTGAAGGAAGAAAAATCCTATCTTGTAAAAAAAATTCTATCTCCTAAAAAAAAGCTTATTAAAACTTTAAACTGCTATTCTAGTTTTGTCCTTTGCACTTACTATCTCAAATCACAGCATGTCTCTCCATTCTTAAGTCAGTTTGCTTCGTCATATGAAAATATTCGTTCACTCCTAATTAATGTTCACCACGACTTTATAATACAGAATTGGTCTCATAGGGCCCTGCACACCAATCCATATGCAATTCTTAGCTTGTATTTCTGTGCTGTTTTAGAAAGGTGTATTATGTGGCTAAACTTTTCAGGTTATATGATCTTAAGAGTCATAGTGACAAAAATACTGTTGGCATTTTGTAATTGGCGCAGTAAGAAACAAGGAGTCCTGTAACCTCCCAAAACAGGATAATATCTGTGAACTTAACTAATTTCTGAAACTAGGTTGTGTGCTCAGTGACCAGACGGCCCAAACCTGGCTGCTTATTGTAGGGCAACAGTTTAGGCACCTGAATGCAACCTGATTTCTGAAGTGCTGAACTCCCATGGATCCCCTGAAGTCAAGGAAAGGTGCAGATATGCAGCATTTCAAAACCTGAAATCCAAAATCCTGTTTTTTTTTTTTTTGGTGTGTCTAAATTAAGAATTCCTGAGTAATTAGGTATCTAATTTTAGTGATATGCTAGGCTTTAAAGCCAAGTGCTGTCAGTACTAGCTTTCCACATGTCTATCTCAGCTTCTTAGGCAATAATGATTTATTTATTATTTATTGATTTATAAATTTATCATTTATTTATTATTTATAACACTGGCTTAGTTCTGTGGTATAGACACATCTTTGGTGCAACTTTGTCCATGGGACTGTGGGACAGGGACATTAAGCTACTCTGCACCACCCTGTTCTCTAATTAAAGAAAATTGCTCTTGTTCCTCTGGAACTCTGCTACATGGTTTTATTTTACAGATGTCCCTAGGGGAGAGGGGAGAATGGAAAGCAACATCCGCAGGTTTGGTAGTGTTTCATGGTAGTAGATAAGAGAGTTTAGAACCTTTATACAATAAACAGCTACGCCAGCAAAACAGCATTAATTCCATAAATGCACCTTTCTGTAAAGTATATGACTTGTGAAGGATGTCTTGCAAGACTGAGAATGAATAGTATGCATTTTTAATATAATTATGTAAACGAAAAATATTTTACATTTATTATGCATAATAAAATAATTAGACAACATTCTGCAAGGGATTATGGCAGCTGAAATTCCAGCTGCAGAAGGATTCATTGCGTGGCTTCAGCAGCAGCGGCAGCTTGACTTAGGGGGGGTAGCTCCACAGAGGCTACTTTTCTTTCCTTGGACAGCATCCCTAGGGAATTCCTGTTTCCTTCTAACTTACAGTATATGCTCATAGGTTGTAAAGGCCAGTTTATAATACACTCCAGGATTTGTACCAAAGTCATAAGAATGTGCAAAGTCAGTGTTTTCTCTCCATGTTTATTTTGGTGAGTTTAATAACCTTTAGTTGTCTTGATATGATTGCGTCAACTGAGCGCTATTCCCTGGTTATATTAAGAACAGCTAGGGACTATTT
This sequence comes from Crypturellus undulatus, assembly GCA_013389825.1. NCBI lineage: Eukaryota > Metazoa > Chordata > Aves > Tinamiformes > Tinamidae > Crypturellus > Crypturellus undulatus. Next base: position 114,349 of record VWPW01006206.1, on the reverse strand, counting down.
TAAATTCTGAGGTAACAGTATGTACTTATAATAAAACTGAAAGGCTGTTAAGGCAACTTCTACATAAAATGATGAAACAGTATATTTATCATTAAAATGCTAACATTTATATGTTTTTTTTGTAACCAGTGAAATTTAATATGCATGGATAGGAAATAACCAGGTTTATACAAGTCTACAGAACGTGAGGCTCCTGATCACTGCAGGTGGCAGCCCCCAGTACAGTGCACAGAAACACTCACTTCCATACCACAAGGGCGGAATTGGGCAAAAAAAAAGTGCTAATTCCAGGGGATTGCTGAGGAGAATAATGTGTATAGTAGAGAAAACTGGCCCTTCAGAAAGCACTTGGGCTTCCACTGTGATCAGCAGCAGGAGTTGAAGATACCCAGCGCCTTGTGCTAGTGTCCTTATAAACAAACAGAGCTGGAAGTGGAGAGACAAATTCTGCTAATGCATGGGCATCATTCCCAGATGTGGATGCCTCAGAATATTATTCCTCCATAGTTTTTAATAAACATTCATATAAAATATTTGGTAACATTTATATTAGTCTCAATAAAGTATACGGTAGCATTCAAGTCTATGAAAGAAAAATATTCTGGTATAGGATTTATATATATCCTAAAAATCTACTTTAATTATTCTAATGAGTGCATAGTATACGGGGTTACAGTTAGTATTATTTCTTTTGTGATATTTCTATTGTCTAAGAAAAATGTTTTTATATTCAAAATATGAAATGTGACGGTGCACAATATATATCAACTATCGTATTGACCAAGAGACTTGCCTTCAGATGTCGTTTCCAAAAGTCAGAACCTGGTAGAAACCAGAGAGCACGGAAATAGTCGTAGTGGTCCTCACCCTCTGCACTCAGTGAGAATGGGGCTGGTAGCAGCGTGCAAAGGAACTTCTCAAACTCCCTGCCTCTCTGTTCTCGCTTCTCGCCTTGCCAGAGGCAAACGTCACTGCCTGGACTGCTTTAGAAGATGTCTGTGCTTATTATTAAGCGCTTATTAGAAACCGTGACTATTCCTTTTAAATGCTCGCTTATATGCGTGTGCGTATACATAGAGAGGTGTACACAGATTTTATGCCTGTTTCACCAGCAAATCACCTTAATAGAGGTGCTTGCACTGTGTGTACAACTACAGTCACTCTGTATAGTCTGTTGCTTTCAGTATTTTCAGTGAATATCATAGTAATAATGCTGTACTTGCATAAGGGAAATACAGATTTTTATTTCTTTTAAATAGGTAGTGCTTCCTGCTCACTATATGGAAGCCCATCAATAATGCCACAAGCATGGTAACTCGAACTTCTTTGTTGTTTTTTCTTTTTTATTTCAGTTTATATATTCCTATTTCCAAGTTTTTTCCTGTGGCCGCTATAGCTAAAAGGCATTGAAAAATGTACTTTTTAATTCAGGGAATCTGTTATTTTCATGCTAGCACTGAACCACAGGACTTGGGATTTTAAGGGATATAATTACACCAATGATGAAATTGCAAACATTGGCTGTACTACTTCAGCCTCATTTGGATTAAGTCCTTTGAAGAACTACTTTTAAGTGATGTGTTTAAGTCTAAACAGCATGCTAAATTATTCTGACAGCAATGCCATATAGGTATTTTGACATCAGTGTAAAAAATCCTGCATGGTTTTAACTCCTGTCATCTACCTTCTGTTGCAGCCTGATGTGATCAGCTCTCTATCAGTTAGTCCACCCTATAAGTGATTTAAGTTGTGCAAAAATGTTCTTGGGTTCCTGGGTGCTTTAGTAATTACTGTCTTCCCTTTGCTGGTCAATTTTATCCTTAAACTCCTTGTGTTCTGGTGCAGCCTTTTTTTCTGCTGTAGGGGTATACTTTGTTTGAGTTGAAGGCCAGTACACTCAGTCCAAACCCTGAAATATTTGGTGCTTGTGAAATAAGAATTGATGCAATTCAGGCAGTGGACAGAAAGCTTCATGTGTTAGTCTTCTGTTTGCACTATACATTTTAACTTCCCTCTGCTTCACATTTCTTTTGTCCTGTCATACGTCTTACGTCATTACAGTCTTACCCTCTTTCTTCTTAATGAGCATAAATGTATTACATATAACTATATTTATAGTTAATAAATATTTTATTCGTTTATTTATAAATGTGGGTCACCAGTATATATTTCAGACTAAAATGACCTTAAGTAGGTTCTGTTTTGATAGGAAATTAGAGTTTTATTGCAAGCTTTCAGATGAATGACTAGGCTATGGTCTTGGTCTTTTACTCTTCTTACAGTAGTTGTGTTAACAATGTACAATAAAATTATCCATTTATAGCTACAAATAAATTTTTATTTCTTGGAATAATTTGATTCCAAAATACCACTGGGATGAGGGCCGGGTGTTTGGGGGGTGTCTTTCCAGCAGGGCGGCTCCCCAGAGCCCTGCTCTGGCCTCTTTGGCTTTCCTGGTAGACTGCCCTAGCACAGCGGTACGAATGGTGCATGAGAGAGGCACTGGCCAGGCCGTTGCTTCCCGACCCGCGGGTTGAGAGCTGCTGCTCAGGCAGGGGCAGCCCAGGCTTGGCTGCGGGCTGCTTGGCGGGAGGGCGGCGAGCGCCTTGGGGCCTCCACTGTGCTGCCTTCCTCCTCCTCCTCCTCCTCCTCGGAGCCACGTGGCCCAGTGTGCCAGAGAGAGCGCGGGGAATCCTGCAGACAGCAGCGCTCTTCCTCCAAACCGGTTTGCAGGCTGTGTTGTCTTACAGTAATATGACACTTATGTCGAAGCGGTGGGCCAGGAATAAGATTTTGCTTGAGGCTGTACTAAGCAAAAGCAGTCTGGAGAGCAGCTCACTGTCCACGTGCCTTCTGTCCCTGTGCTCGTTATGCTGCCTTAGCCCTGATCGGAGGGCACTTGTGTTCATCCTGCTTAGGTCTGAATCGCAGCCACAGATATTGTTGAGACTTAATATATTGTTAGCATTAAAAACCTCAGCTTTGCTATTGCAAATGATCAGTGTTTCTCTGGTGTTATCATTGTCCTTTTTAATGAAAACTACTAAAAGAAATACGCTGAGTGGTGATCTATTAGCATCTTAGGTTCCAAATTCCTCTTAAGTCTATTAAAAAATTAAAAAGTAGCATTCATATAATGTGTGTGTTATTAGGTTTGTTTTTTTAATTTTTCATCTGCGTGCCATATAATGCTGCCCTGAATTTGGGCTTCAGTCTTTTTTAACATGCACTTTTAACATAGAAAAATAATGAAAAACAAAAAACAAAAAAGCAAAAAACTAGAATTCCAAGCATTGCATGTCCTGCATTCTCAGACATTTTGGGGCTTTCTGCTTCACATCCTAAACATCCTTTACAGACTAAAAAAAAGGAAACTCTAGGGCTCTCCTCATCTTTACCTTGCAGGTTATTTTGTGGCTGGGGGTGCTGGGAGACACGTCCTGCTCCCTCGCTCATTTCCCTTCCTCCGCCCACATGGGTGCGTGGAGACTTTCCTCCCTGCTCCCCACCTGCTCCAGTAAATGAACTGAAGGAGAAGGAAATGGGAACTGGAATAGCTGGTGCTGTTCATAGCCCGAGAGCAATCGTCTTCCTCTTTGATGTGAAGAAGTCACTCTCTGAAGCTACCAAATATTCCCTGGTGCTCCCTGGGTAGGTAGCACAGTTACCAGTCCTGGTCTGTGTAGCTTTTCCTTCCACTTGTGCAGAAAAGTCTAGCACACTGTGATTCATAGAATATAGCTCTGTGCACTTATTATATATATATATTTATGGTAATATCATTTTGCAAAAACACAACTAGAAACTCTGCAGTTGATAATACTGTAGAACTTGTGTTGTCATCCTATAAATATATCAAGGGCTTCTAGTGACACCATAAACAACTAGAGCATCATGCTAATGGTTTATTGTGGTATTATTAGTCCTGCTTAAAATAGAACCTTTATAGCTTGATACTTATCACTTAAGCCCACTCTCTTTCAATCCCTGGTCAAGCTAATTATTGATTCTCTGAGGTGGCTCTGATGTTGAAGATGAATTTTGCTTTGCTAGAAACACAGTGTGAAATGTCATCCCCTCCTAGACTTCCTTCCTGAATCAGTTCCTGCTTGGAGTTTTGCATGCGCAGTCTTCCAACCGAAAAATACTTAAATAATTTTAAAGTTGTAGAAGGTATTGAGGGATGGGGTGCACAAACGAATCCTTCAGTTTGAATGAGTTTTCAGTAGAAAAGTGTGGTGTTTCATGCGCTCTTTGCTAACAAGTTCTTGATAAGATCCAAACAGAGAACTAAATTTTGGAGATATCTGTTACACATTTTTTTCAGCATATAAACAAACCATTAGAATCTCATCTGCATTTCAGGAGGGAGAAGGTGTGTCTTTTCTTTGGAAAGGTAGGTTTTATTAATCAGTTTACGAGGGCTGACGCTTAGCCTGGTGTCCTGCCTTGCACTGGAATTGCAGCAGGCCACTGATAATCTGCAAGTTACTTTAGTAACTTTTTAAGCTGTTGGTCAGTTTCAGTCAAATCTGATATGACATGGTAGTTGCTGAGATAATTTAAGTTCCTACATATTTCCTTAAAGAGCTAGTGGAGGAGAGGGGGGAATAAAGGCACAGGTTTCTCTGCCAGGCAGGCAAATTTCAGCTCTTAAACCTTTCTTCTTGCTTATGATTTTATCAGGCTAGCTATTCAGCATGGCTGTTTTTTCTTGCCTGATGGGAGCATCTTGGAGGATATGTTGGGGAGCTCCTGTTCTTGTAGAGGGAAGATTAGTTAACAGGACAAAAATCCATGACAAACCAGATTTCATCTGCTACATTTATGGGTGTTTCTGAGTCCAAAAATAATTCTTTGTTGCAAGTCATCAACAGATCGCTTTATAAGGATGTTTAAATCTATCAAGTATTTTTAAAAGTAAAGAGAACATACCCAGCTCTCTTGTCTGTATTTTTATTTGGAAAAGACTTTATTTGGCAGAGCTTCCAAACCCACCTGGATGCCACCCTGTGTCACGTGCACTAGGTGTCCCTCCTGGAGCAGGGGAGTTGGACTAAATGATCTCCAAAGGTCACTTCCAACCTCAACCATTCTGTGATTCTGTGTGATTCTGTGATTTATATGTCAAAGACTGAGTACTGACATTTCTTACTCAGTGAGTAGGAAGCAGCTTTTGTCGTGGACAGGTTATTCCATAATTGCTTTCTTTGGTATTTATTTCATTTTCTTTTAGGTCATTTAGTGATGAAATATGACATAATACATAGGTCTAGAATGATGGTATTTGTTCAAACTTTGCTTCTATTCTTTGCATAAATACAGCCATTTCCCTATGTTTTTAGTGACAATAAGCACCCACAAATTCTCTGTCTAATATGGGGTCCAGTAGCTCCTACCTATTCGGAATTCGGCCTTTTCATTTAGGTGGCTGAATGTGATTTTCTTCATATTTTAATTTGAATTTTAATTATCCAGCCTTTAAGATTTTGATCAGCACTAATAAATTATAACAAAGTCATCTTATGTGGTATTTAGCTGATTGATTTGCTGTGCTAAAATCTAGTCATTTTGAGGAGCAATAAAAATACATTCAAGCAGAAGAGAGGTTTCAAAGATAAAGGAATTTTTACCAGATGCGTTGAAATCTGCCTCAGTCGGGGAGAAGACTCAAATGAGAGCCCTTGGTAGGAAAATGAACTTGCAGCATTTGTTTGAGCAGAATGGAGAGGAGCCACCCGCGAGCCGTCCCTGCCTGCTGGCCGGTGCCTGGGCGCTGCGGCCGGCGGTGCCCAGGGAGAGGGGAGGTGCCGCGGGGAGGTGCCACGGGGGAGAGGACGAGGAGGCCTCTGCTAGCGCAGTAGGTTGCAGGAGAGTATCGTGAAAGATAAATACAGTATTTGCTTGTTCTAGCTGAGCTCTTGTTCCCTCTGAGCTGCAGTGATCAGGGGTTCTTCATGTTCTTCCCCTGCTCCAAAATCCCTGTTGGCAGCTTCGATTCACGGGTAGTATGGTAGGAATGCTGTAACAGGAAGGATAATAAGTGAGTTTCTCAGCATCTGACCATCTCTGCTTCCTAGTTCAGTGGAGAGTTGATCCTCACTGAAGAAAAGGGTGGGTAGTGTCTGCTGTCCCATGGGGGAGGCTCTGAAGCAAAAATAGAGATGGGGGCTGAAGTCCTGGCCACATCGAGGCCAATCTCTTTAGTGTTCAGCATACTCAGCTGAGAGGGCACAGAAGGGATTTTGGAGACAGTTGCTTTGAGTGTGAGGAAATGATATGTAGGAGGCATGTGTGAAAGCAAAACAATTCTGGAAATGCCTGGATCCTGCCTCTTTACTCTGTCCCCAGCAGCATTTCAAGAAGAGAAGAGCGGGTACAGGATGCTCCATGCCAGCTAACACACCTGCCTGGGATGCAGGAGAACGAGGTCCATCCCTGCTCAAGAGAGGAGAACACAACATTTTTACTGCCTAGAATAGTGCTTTAATTTTTCAGCTATTATGTACAAGATAGGGGCACCAAGTGTGTCCCTTTCCTGAGCAATAGGAACAACTTACATTTCATATAGCTTGCCCTATTTTCTGTAGAAAAGGTAGACAGCTAATTTAAGTGAACTAGATTACCCTGTTGAGACCTACATTAGTTCTGATTTCTGTTAATAGTATTGGGAATTTGCATGGTTATAGGAGACAGACTGGGTTGTTTCTAGTGAGGCTATGTACCTAACTGAGGCAAAAGCTGGTTTCTGCCCTGTTCAGCAGTGCATTCTCTGCAGAACCTATGGCTTCTCTTTTTCTCCCTATTTTGTGCTTGTCATATCCTTTTCAGTGCTTAGATTATATTTTTGTGAGGTCAAGGCTGCTTTCTCTGCTGTTCCTCCATGCAATATGTGGCATAACATCATTCTGGATGATGTGTTATCATAGCAAGGCAATATGCTGTGCAGTGAGCATGTACCAGCTTTCTTGGAGCTAGTCTGGCATCTTAAATATAGGATTGCTTTGCAGAACAGCAGTGTAGGGGACCCTGTGTCCTTACAGTGAAACCCTTCTATTGCCACGGCTGTGCCACTATTTAGTGATTACAGCCTCAAAGAAGCCAAAGTAGCTGGGAGTCTGAATTCAGCCCAAGTGCAATTTTGGTTCCTATTTCCTGTCTTCTTTGCAAATCTTATCTCTAGATCTAGTAACTCCATGCCTTCCAAGAAAACTAAATGTGTAAACAGACTTTTCAAGCACTTAGGTCTGTGCAGTCTTCAAGTATTGTCATGAACAGCCTTGGCTGTTTTAGTCTGGTTTTGTTTTTAAACCTGATCTTCAATATGTGTCTTTCCAAATACATTTCTTTTTTCTTTTTTTTTTGAGATCATGTCATTGTTACATAAGCTGGAGAAAGAGTTGGACTGAAAGCAATGGACCACGGGGTGCAAGTAGCGACTGCTGCTTTCGTTAAGGCACAGCTTCTTGAGCTATAACCATCCAGTAGTTAGGAAGAAACGATATCAGGGCATTGTGAGCCATATCTTTCTCTTGATATTCACTTCATGTTAGTAAACTGCTGTTCTGTAAACTGTGCTTGAAATAGCCCTGCTATATATGGATTGCTTTCCTCTCAGCGGTTAAAATTTTTTAAAAAAATCTGTATATATCAGATAACAAAATGGAAACAAATGTATGTATAAGTTTCTCCCTAATTTTCTGTTTACTTAATTTATGTTTATTTTTGGAAAATACTTGGATTATTTATAATACAGTATAATACAGTAAACTCCTGTGGCCTCTAAGAGCTATGTGGATTAATGACTTCTCTATGAAATGTTTTACAACAGAGCACTGTGGTATTTTAGAATGACTGCTTAGTTAAAATAGTCACTAAGGGCGTGTTATTCACATAGGCGTCCCTTGTAGAAAACCGATGCGTTCCTTTCCTAACTACCCACTCTAACTGGATTCAGTCGAATTCCACAGTATATATGTATACGACGTTAAACCTATGAATAGGTCCAGTTGTTTGAAAGGTAGTTGTGGTTCTAGGAATGTGGTACTGAATTAGGCTTTTAAGGACTGTATTACTACAATACAAAATACATACTGTCAAAAGAATCATCTGGTTTTATATAAAAGACGAAGGGTAGGGGGTGGGGTTTTAGGGTTTTTTTTTTTAGTTTAAGAGTGGAATATATGTTTTCTTTAGCTGTAAAAGCACAATCAAGGCAACATGATAAGTGAGTCAGTGTTGTAAAAGTAAAACTAATTTTGCCTTCACTCACATGAGCTATAGAAGAAGGAAGCTTTATTGTCCCTGGGAAGGTGATAAGGCAGAGTAATTGTATATTATACTGTCCTGGAACATCTGCCTGAAGACTGTTGGAGCAATTCATCTATCATGGACGATACAGCATGTTTTGTCTTTCTGCTTTAACCCATCCCCACTGCTGGCCTGCACGAAGGTTTTGATAGGGACTGTGCCTGGGCTGGGGCTCACATTAATCAGTCCCCTTGTTCAACACTCCAGCTGACATAATTACAACCTGCGCGCAGCAGTTATTCAAGTCGAGTCCTTGTCACTCGTGGTGCGAAACTACACAGCTCAGATCCCGAAGGAGATTGCCTTATCACACAGAACAAGGGCTCACAGGAGTTGAAGAGAATAGAAATGGGAAAATGTCTTCCGGGAGTACTATATATTCCTTTAAAATAAGACATTTGAGAGACTTACAAGGGACAAAGAGAAGCATTGTGCAAGGTCTGAAATGAACAGGTTATTATTTTTAAAAGGATTACACAGGCCATTTTTGTGAAATGGACATGGATTATTAAATAAATTCAGTGGTCTCTCTCTCTTATCATTCAGTGACTCTGCCCTATTAGTTTTCCTCAGAAGTGATAAAATAGTTTTTGACTTGTGTAAGGTTTAAGTATCTCTCAGTAGAAATCATCAGAACACAACTAATGAAAGTGTACGTATTATACCACTAAAATTGGCAGACACATAAGGGAAGATCCACACGGATCAGGGTTGAGGGCAAGAGAAGCAGCATGCAAAAGGGCTTTCAGAGATGAGCAAGTTCATTAGTTTCTGCTGTAGTATTATACAGGAATGTGAAAGATGAGGCCAAAGAACAAGCTTCGCATTCTGCCATTTTCCCTGTTTTCCTGTTAACCCTCTGTGGGACAAAAGGAAGGTCTGTAGCACCGGGTGTACTAAATGGAAGGAGTTTACTCTCATGCAGGTGGACCTTTTATCATTATTATGTTTTATTTTTTTTTTCTCCAACACAGAACATTTGCATACATGATCGTAGGATAATTAATTGTGTGTCTATAAAATTCCTCAATATGACTTATTTTCATTGGCACTTTAACTATCCTATGGTGTTCACTTTTTTTATTCATCTTGGGTACCAGGTTAGCCTGTAGAAGCATTGCACTTCAGGCAGCTCCTCTTCTTTTCAATCAATAAGCTTGCCATCATTGCTCATCTAATCCAAATACAGCTTTCTGATATTTAAACATGAACAAATCATCCTCTCTGGGCGGTCCAATTTTAAACTAATACTTTTACAAGACTGCTTATCTGAGACTTTAGAATAGCTTAAAGTGAAAGTGATAGAAGCTATTTTATGCATTTTACTTTGCTTATATGCATCTTAGTCTTTGCGAGGTAAGTTAAATATATAGTTCAGTGCTTTGATGCAGTGATACTCCAATTTAGTATCAGTTGTGTGGGACTACTTTGAAAAGCTATTAACACTGAAACTGCCTTTTCTTACTGATCACAGGGGCTCAGTAGGCAAATGTACTTTTGCAAGGAGCACCAAAACTTAATTTCTCTTCTTGCTCCTAAAACCATTTTTCTGTGGGTGAGTGATGGCTGTGAAGTAAGCTCAAAGTACAGAGCCAAATGCTGCATTTACCTCTATTTGTGCAGACAATGGCACTATGAGGACATAATCGGAAGAGAATGATGTTTCTCTGATATAAGCCTGGAAGGAACGTCTTGGATTGGAAATATCAGATGATCAATCATACTTACAAATAAAGAACCAGATTTGACTTTCAGAACCTAAGATGGGTTCACAGTATTGACAGCCAGGAAAAAATATATTTTAATTTGCAAACTGAACAAATTTCCATGACATCATGGAAACAATAAACGTCTGACCCCAAAATGACATTTTTCAGAGTTAAATTGTACTTCTTGCAGACTTTAAGCTGTGAAAGAGCCTTACGCTCAGCTAGTTTGACCTTGTTCATAAAACAAACTACACTGTTTTCCCGTTTGCTGTGTTTTGGACTCTTTTGAGTAAAAAAGCATCTGTTATAAAATGTTATGTTCTAGAAAGACGTTGAAGTTTGATTTGAAAACAACAACAGTTGGAGAACCCACTCCCCTTGTGTAAAGGGTTAATTGCACTAGTTGCCAAATAAATGGTGCTTTACTTCTCATTTGAATTTGTCTGTAACTTGTAGTCATTGTTTTTGCTAGAGCTTTTTTCTGTGTTAAGGTGCCTCTTAATATCATGCATTTATTCTCTGTTAAATTACTCATGCTCCAAGGTCAAGTCTAATAAGCAAACAGTGTTCTTTAAAATTTTATATAAGGGCTTTCTTATCTCATATATCTATCCTGAACTGTTTTGTGCCTGTGTTCCTTTTTAAAGGAAGGCACTACTGTGGGAAGGAGATACTCTAGAATTAGTTTCCCCAGTGTCATAAACAGAACTTTACATGCTCACTTTTGCTTGCTGCCTCCTTGTTTATATATCCGAAGATGACACGGGACATTTCTGCTTATAACATTGCACTGAAAGCTCAAACTAAACTCCCGGTCCATTAATCCCTAAATCATTTTCAGTGCCACAGCTTTTTACAGTATGTCCTCTCATTCTGCAAGTTACTTGCATCCTTCGGGCAGGAGTGTGAGGAGTAATGCTTTAGTTGTATTTGAATGTATTTTTGTCAAACAAGCCTAGGTTATGAAACCATAGAGCTCATCCTGTATGGCTGCTGTGTCATTGCTATTAATCATGCTATCAATTTTAGTGTCATCTGCAAATTTTATTAGCAGTGACTTTGTATATACTTTTGGCATGCATAACAGAGGTGAGTTTTTTAGGCAGTTAATGTTTATTCCAGAGATAAGTCAGAGTATTGAAAAAAGAAATAAAATGACCATCTCTTCTTTGCATGGGAGAGCGGGGCAGGGCCTGGGAAAGGACAAGAAGAGGCAATATATTAGCATTAAAAAAAACACTTAGAGATAGTACGGACCATAGTGCTCGGGCTGTGAATCCAGGCTGCGGAGCAAGGGGATCTGCCCTCTAGGGAGCTGTGTTGTCACTAAAATGGCTGAGGGAGCTGACACAAAGGCCAGTTGGGAGAAGAGCCATCTGCATCGGAGACTGACAGGCAGCCTGTAGGCTCTGTTGCCATCACTGCTGGCTCCAGCAGCGGCACGAGGAGCCCGGTTTCATCTCGTTGCAGCTACTGGGCTCCGCACCCACACGAAAGGAGGCTCCCTCGGCACTTTTATATTTGCAGAAATATTTTATGGATTCCTGAGGATGTACAAACAGAGTTGTTCAGAGCAACTTTGTGTGGTCACTAAATGAAATATAACAGGGAGAAAAAAAAATGATGTTGAAAGGAAAAGTGTGTCTTCAATTAAATTCACCCCAGCTTTTTTTTATAAAAGTGTATGCTTTCCATGGCCTCATTTCAGCAAGGTATTTGATCATGTACATAAATTTAAGCCTGTGAGTCATCCTTCTGAAGTCAATGGGACTGCTTGTACTTAAGCTGCGCAAGTGCATTAGTACCCTGCTAAATCAGGGCGTATGATGCTTAAATCCCAGTCTCTGTCTTTACACTACTGCAGAGACGCTATTTCTCAAACCAGATCCTCCTCTGTGCCATCTGCTCCAATAAGAAAGAAAAGTGGTGCTGTGTGAGTGGTGGCGGGGGGAATCCCGTGAATAGGAGAGGGATGATCCTCAGTTCGGGAGCAGCGTGGGAGCTCGCGCCACGCTCCGTGGGCTGTCGTGCGGTGGCAGTGGCCTGCAGCACGGAGGAGGAGGCCTCCGCAGCGGCCCTGCGCAGCCCCTGCCACAGGTTGGGCAGAGCTTTTGGCGGCAGCCGTTCTTGGGAAACTTTTCTCTTTACTTAATGTGTGTTTTTTTTAAGATTTAAGGCAGAAAGACAATATTTTCTTGGAATCAGAGGATTTTTTTCCTGCAAAGAGAAAACTTTCTGTATGTTGTGAAATTTGTTGCAAAATGAGCATTTTGTTAGGAAAATATTGTGAAAATCCATGAACAGTTCTAGATGCCAACACTGTTTTTATACTTACATTTTTTAGAGTGCAGAGTTGTAACCTGCCTACAGGCTCCTGGGAGGAGGTAAGCCAGGCCAGGGTACATCACTTCTTATTTCCTTGCAGAATTCCAAATTACTCTGTACTTGCCTATATAAGAATTCACTTTGGCTGTTCTAATCAAATCCTTGTAGCACGTGTATTTGCAGTGATCGGTTCTTTGAAATTGGGGCGTTTGCTCATTATAAATTTAAGGGCAGATCCGTGGCCAGATTACAATTTGGCCATGCGAGTCTGCTGGACGGAGACGAGACCCCAGCAGTAATTATCAATCTTCCATCCCTTTCAGTGCTGACGCACTAGTTTTTGCCATTTCCCTACAGGGCTCTGCTACTTTTTAGCAGCCAGCATTGGACATCTGTCACACATACTGTATGTCATAACAAATAGATCATTAAAAAAAAAAAAAAAAAGCAAAGCTATAAATGTAGAAAAGCAGAAAACATTACAATTATTATGCCTGGGTGTTACTATAATACAGTCAGAATAAATCCCAAATACATTTTTTATTATTTTCTCTGTGAAACTGACTGTCATAAAGACTCATAAACGTGCGGATGCATCACACTCTCCCTTATGGGCTACTCTGTATTGTCTGAGCTGCAGTACATGGCAACACACGTACAACCTGGCCATGCACGTGGCCCTCGCATTGCAGGATGCGCCTTTTTATGGAACTTCGGGCTAGAAAGAGTCGACTGTGGGCGACTTTTGCTGCAGAAACAGTATTTATGGTCGAAGACGCTGCTCGTTACCACTGCCCACCAGAGCTCTTTAGGAAGAGGATGAAGAGTGTCTGTCAGAGCTGACACTGGCGGAGCAGATCTTGCAGCGGGCACATTGTCGCTGACCTCCCGCGCTTCCTGCCAGCGTGCGCTGCTAATCCCAGTAATAATATCCTCACCCGCCTGATAACTGAGACCCGCTGCACGGCTCCAGCGCCAGCAGCTGTGTGGTTGTTCCCCCCCTCGGTCATTTAAAACCTAAATGAAAGGTAGGAATTTGGCTTTGTGCAAAGGAAAGCTGCAAGGAACAGGTAAGTACTGGGAAACAAGAATACATAGAGAATGTGCAGTATTATATGCACACATCATATACAAATACATATGTTAAAGCATAATAATTATGTAATGGTAAAAGTGGAAAAATATGAGTTACAAGACATTTCACAGTTTTTTGGGCCATCCTTTCTTTTTTTCTCCAGCAGTACTGTGCTGGCCTCTAGGACTGAGAAGGTAAGCTGACACTATACCCTTTAAACTTGTCTTCTGAACCAAGTGCTTGTGGTGTGTGCAGCTTGTACAGGACGTTTTAGCTAGCCTGAATTAACAGGCACACAGTTTATTTAAAAAAAAGATCAGAAGTGGAGACAAATCTTGACTATGCTAGAGAGGAGTTTTGTTCTATTTATTTTCTTTGCTCAGTGAAAGTTTCGCAGGGTTGCAGTCTCTGTTGCTTGGAAAGTTTGGATTGAAAAAGCCTGTGATGTTATGTAATTAGCTCAGATTGAGGTGTTTGTTCCTTTCCTGACATAAAAATATTTATTTTGAGAAGCAGTGACACTGAAAGAAACTGAAAGGTGCAAGCACATAAAGAAGTGAGCGTTGAACTCTTAGTGAGTAGAGATGTATCCAGGAGCTCCCAAAATTCCAGGCTTGTCTGGAGAGCACTGGGCATGGGGGAGTCATGTTGTCCGTATGTGCAGCACTGCTGTGAAATGTGTGTTCCATTCTTGTATTCAAGGTTTAAAATGTCATCTACAATTGAAAGGAGCTGCAAAAGAATCTGAAGATTCATTAAAATTAGTCTAAATAAACTCTATAGCTTACGCAGTAGAAGGTTTGATAGTTCAAGGTAGCAGAACAGCATCTCTTAACTGGAAACAAAATCATTGGAAATATGATGCACATTGTGAAAGTGAGGATCATCCAACTCTGGAGCCATTTGCCTACAAGTGCAGTGGATTCCCCATCTCCCCAAATGCTGTTTTAGTTCCAGCGAGAGTTTGGGTTCAAAGGAAGAATCGCCAGGCAAACCTTTATGAACCCTGCTGTCCTTGAGGTCTGGAGAAATAAATAAGCAAATAAATGTTCCTTACGGTTGTATGATACCTCATGTATCAAAAAATCTATGGCTGTCCATAGATTTTTTGAGTTTAAATCAAACTGCAATAACATAAATAAAGACGTTTAGGTTTCCAGATTAGCTAACATTTTCTGAGAGTAAGCCACTTGCAAATTTTGATTAATAATTGAGGTTAAAAATATATTATGATACAGAGGAATTTAATCAGAAGTTTGCCTTCACTGGGACAGTTTAAATTTCTGGAAGAAAGTATCTGGAGACTTTGATATTTTTCAATGAGGTTATTGAATACTGTTTGCAATTTCTGTGTATTTCCTGCAGGTTTTGTAGCACATTACAAACAGTGCTGAAGACTTGCAGAGTGCTATCTCTGCTAGAGTGAATTTTATTTATAATGATAAACAGGGAAACAGAAAGAAATCTCTCCACTCAGTTGGTTGTATCGCTGTGTTTGTTTTCATGTTGTAAATAGCAACATCCATGGAGTTACCGGAGGTCCTCTAGGTTGTATGCATTCCTCTCCAGAAAAAAACTGTTTGTACCTAATGCCCTGGAGAATTTTTTTTTGAAAGCACATCATATTTGTGCAAATATGAGCCCTGCAAGATGCTAAAATATTTAAAACTTAGTGAGCCAGATAATTAACATTTTGCCTTATTTGCACCTCTGAAGCCTTCTGTTTTCATGTCTTCTAGTAAGCATCTTTTTGAAAATGTCAGGCAGTGTAAAAAGGAAGAGAGTTCCCATTGTGGTTTTCTATTAGTTAAACATCATAATAAAATAAGTTGCTTTCTACTGTATTTCGTCTAACTCTTGAATACAGGACTGATACTGTTACCATGTACAAAACCTTTAAAATTTAGAAGCATTTCCATTCTACATGCATTAGTTTAGAATTAATAGATATTTTGTGATTTTTCCTTATTTCATGGATTTTGTCAAAGATGGCCCTTAACAGGATGAGGACAGTACTGGGTAGCCCTCCAGTATTGGGCAGCCCTGCCCTTTAGTTACTAGATTACTCCGTTTGCTTGGCCTGGCAGGAGGCGGAGGGGAGGGCCCCCATCTCCTTCCAGGGACCCTGTGCTTCCAGCCACTGCTTTCCAGGAACCAGACTTCCCGTCAGGAGAAGGCGGGAGGAGGAGGCTGCGGGAGGGCTACAACTGCAGCTGGGACTACTGTGGGGACCTTGGCGCCAACCATGTGCTCTCGGCACCACCTTCCTTCAGGGCTCATGGTGCTTCCCGTGTTTGAGCTGCTCATACAGCTCTTCAACTCTTCCTTGCATCCATGTGCATCCGTGAAATTCCCATCCTTGGAAGAGCAAAGGTTGGTTTTAGCCCAGCCATGGAGAAGCTTTGAGCCTGGTGTAGTAGGGTGTCTGCAGAGTGTCCACTGAAGCTGAGTGTCTTTGTGGATTATGGTACCAGCCATCTCCCTTTGCTGTGATGTGCAGTTCCTCTGGGTGTGTTTGCCAGTACTCTGCGATTTGGTTACAAAGTGACAAAGCATCAAAATTAACTTAATTCAGCCTTGCATATGTTGTTCATGTTGAGGAAAATACCGTTTTACCATTGTGATACTTGAAGTCGCAGCAACCTTGAATTTAGAGCAAAAAAAAAGACAAGAAAGTAACAGGTCAGGAGTGATTTCTAATGACAACACATGATGCACCGTGTGGCCAGGGGTGTGAGGTGCTTTGGGGTGCGCACAGGAGTGCTGTGCATGCACGTCATGGGTAGGACTGGCCTTCTAAAACATGAGCCGACTAGTTTCTCCTCACAGCTCGAACATGGGCTTCCACGGAGCCTTTATATATTTCACGGAACTATTTCATGGTAACAACAAGTTTTATATCTTTCCTTAACCTAGTCTGATAGCTGAGCTAAAAGGACATAGATATTTTATTTCAAATTTGCATGCACTTTAAAGTTTAACCCGTAATAGAAGGTTGTCTCTTGCTTTCATTGCAGTATACTCTAGCTATTATTTTTATAAAACATCTATTTCACCTTAACAACATTTTTAAGCCTTATAATTTGGAGGGAAGGGGCTGGAGGGAGAGTGAAACCCTGCAAGATGCTGAGGACCAAGCTCGCTCATGTTTTTTAGTGAACATAAGTCTCTTCTCTGACTTTCTCAACAGCCTGATCATTGCAGTGTTGTATAGCAGATGGACATGACAGAGGGTGAGCTTTGGCAGCACCGTGAGGCAGATATCAGCTTTACTATGACCATCTCCAAGGGAGAGACAAGCACTACAGCAGAATTTCAAGCTGCTACTCCAGTTTATTTGGGGGGTCTTTTTTTAGGTGCCTGTTACAGTGGTATCTGTAAATGTGACACATACATAGACAATCGGTTGCTCAAGATAGTTCTGTTGTTTTATTTAAATATATGTCAAATATTATATATTTATGTATTTTACTTGAGGGGTTTTCTTTTTTTAGTTAAACTGGATTGATGTTCTTAGTTTACCAACGTAAATGGGGTATAATACTGAGAAAGTCTATGGAAATAAATTATTGTTCATAGGCTATTATTTTGTTTTAGGGCGAAATATTTGGGTTGTTTCTGCTTAGAAAGAAATGAAAAAGCAGTGTAGAGTGTGAGCTTCATCAGAAACTTTATATACTTAGGAAATTCTAATGTAAAATAAATTTGGAGGGAGAACGCAAAATTTTAAAGTCTAGAAATTAAAAACAATTGTCGTTTCATTCCTCACTGCAGTTAAAATGTAGGGTTTCTTTTCACTTTTTTCAGAAATCATATTTAGATTATGTATTTAGTATTTCTCTGAGAAATAGCATATCCTTCAAGTCCATAAAATCATATGTTTATATAAAAATCATATGTTTATATAAACATATGTCATTATAAAACTTTGTAACTTTGTAACTTTGTAATATGTACCCTGAATTTATACATGAAAACTCAGCTCCCTACACAGAACCGATGCTTCAGAAATAAATCAGAATGTAAGTGCACAAGGTTGGGCACTTTATGGGAAATGAGCATTAGCAGTGACTGCTCATTTCCAGCCATAACCCCACACTGCTTCAATGTCTTATGGTGAGTAGATCACTATAAAACTTAGTTCTTTTTTTCTCACTTTCTAGGTCCAACTGTGCTGAAAATATCCGTAAACACATCTTACACACAGGAAAGCATGAGGGAGTGAAAATGTATAACTGTCCTAAGTGTGATTATGGAACCAACATCCCAGTGGAGTTTCGTAATCACTTGAAAGAGCTGCACCCCGACATCGAAAACCCTGACCTGGCATACCTGCACGCTGGTAAGCGCCTCCTCCTCCTCCTCCTTGCTCACAAAACCTTCCCCTTTCTAAGTGTTCCTGCTTAAAATTGGTTGCAATAAGCAAAATGGCTCATGCATGTTACTATTATTTCATCTGAAGAGGAAAATTATTTTAAAATGGACCCATCAAGTTTCCACGAGAGGATAAAGGTAATGCATTAAGTGCTGAAATCCACTTCTGTTTCACAAACCAAAGCTTGCAGTTTTATGTATAAGCATCACAAATTAACGTTAGAAGATGTAATAGCAGCTGAGTAGAATTTAAACTGTTAGGAAAAAAAGTATAATTAAAATAACATGAAAAAGGTAGCAACCTCACACAGTAACGTAGGAGATGATAGTGCTTTGCAATGCTAAGGCAGACAAGTTAAGTGATTGCTTGCTTTTTAATGTGATTAATTCTGCTGATGCTCACAATACGAGTCAAATAATTAGGAAAGAAATATGAATTTTGCTTCTACATGACCTATCTGGAGAACCTGCAGGAACGCACCTGTAAATCTGAATTAATATTTTGTTCCTAGATTTTTGTGCCATATTTGTGCCATGTCTCCATATTTTATTATTTTTTGCTAATTTCACAGCAACATTTTACACAGTGCTTTACAGAGATCGAGAATAGGCAAAAGTTTACTTTCTAAGTTGAGCTAAGAACATGGCAAAAGAGGGCTACAACAAAACACAAGATTAATCAACAAGGTATGTATGGTTTGTGGGCTTTATATTAGATAGCACACATATGGAAGTCACTTCCAGAAAGCAAAATATAAATAATGCTTTAGAAACAGGAATTGAAAGAACAAAATTGGGATGTTTTCTACTTAGAAAAGATTTCTTTCAGAAATTGTAAGGTTCAGAATAGAAGGCCAAAGTGTAACAGGAACATCAAGATAGTAAAATAAGATGATTTCAGTGGAAAGGTTTTAACACTAAAAAAAAAAAATAGAATTAGACTGGAGCTTGATGAAACATGATCTTAATTCGGGAGAGAGAGATAACTTGGACATCACAGGGAGGGCGAACAAGTCAGTGCAGTGGGAAAAGACAAGCAGATGGCAAGAAAGAAGAGTTAGTGAATCCAGAGGAGAAGGAAGCTATGTGGGCCAAATCCTGCCCAAGATGCAAATTATTCTTTCCTTAAAATTAGTAATACCACTGCTAGTACCATTTTATCAGATTTGAATCTTCTTCTGTAAGGACTTAATCTTATAAATTTGAGAATCATGTGCCTCTAAAATACCTGTCCTAGACAGCTTTTATTTAGCAATATGCAGTGTGTATACTGAAGTTATTTTAAATTACCTTAGTCTCCTCAAAATCCTCTTCTCGCTACAGGCAGTGTATTATTTGTACCATATATTTCTATTTGCCAAGTATTCTGCTTCATTTTGGAACCAATCATCATGTCATGTCAGCATATGGTGGATAATATCTGGATGTGCAAACAAAATGCCAGTTGGCAGAATACCAATTCAAAATAGGTCAGAAAACTGATCACATTGCACCATATTTCTGACTAAAGTAAATGAATATTCAACTCAGAATTTATATCCAGACACTATTGGTTATTTACTACAATAATCCCACTCATAATATGAGTGGGATCTTTTCATAATATGAAAGATTCAGATATTCTAAATAGCCAAAGGTACAGTATTTATGTGTAAAAGAGGAAACCCTGGTAAAACAACTAACATTTTTCCAAAATTACAAAATCTTTTAAGGTTCTATGTTGTTTGTTCAAGACATATGCATATATATATATATAGGCAAATAAATGGCTCGTAGCATACTGTGGTAAAGATAGTCAACTTGCTTGTCTTGGCAATGCAGGGAAAATTGCTATAAGTTTGTTTTATACTAAAGGTTATCTTTTTATATATATATATATATATATGTATCTCCTTATTCTGGAGAAATCCCCTTTCACTTAAGAGGGTACTGTACAAACATATTAGAACTAGGGAGATCTGGCTGCCACCTAATTATTGCCAGGCTAGCCTAGAACTGGGATGTCACAAAGGTTTGTTGAAATATTGTTTGCATAATCCCCTCTCTAAAAGGGCACTACTGTATTTTCCTTTCAGAAAGAAACACTATGAAAGCAGGACCTAGGTGGTAATTATGCATTCACCTCAGACATTAAAGTGAAGGCTTTTTCATTTCTTGTTTTCAATCCATTTTCACCTGCTGGACACCTGAGAGTTAAAGATTTTACGGAAGATTTTTAGACGAATGAGGGAATAACTCCAGAGCCCTGGCTAACATTTCTTATCAAACTAAGATTTGTTCTGTGTCTAGTTCATGGTTACTGATTGCGTTGTGGTCATTGCCTATACCCACAGAGAATCCACAATATGATATAGAACTCTTAAGGATGATGGGAATATGAAAGTGTCATAAAAAATCAATTTTTTAACTAAAACTTATTTCTCTTGCTTTTGTGTCCTAATATTGCTTTGTAGCAGAGAAACCATCCCCTTTACTTCTTTGAGCAGAATAGAAATAGAAGACTAGTCAGAAACGCCTCTTTTTTGCCTATAGTAAGATCAGAGCTGTAGGCTACCTTTAAGGTGTGGCTGGGAGTAAAATTCAAACCTCTTTAACATCTGTGAAATGGAGATTATCAGTTATCCTATGCAAATTAATGGTCTTTGAAGTAGCTTTCTTTGACTATTTAAATGTTGCTTTATGGGCTGAATGACAGCAAAGAGCTTGAGAAAACTGCGTTTTTAGGGAAGGTGACCTGGAAGGTGGATGAGAACAGGTTAGCTCCTGCATGAATGAGAATGATACTGCAATTGCTAGGTGATAACTCTTTCTATTTTGCATCTTTGAAATCCTTTATAATGTGAGGAATTAATGTATGGGAATGCTGCAAAGTCAGGTCTGCAGTTTCTTACCCCATTTTCTACAGAATCTATCCCAGGAAAAGATGTGTTTTTATACAGCTTCATTCTTTATACATGTCAAGAAGTATCATTATGTGTTTTAAAACAACGGCAATTCAGAGAATACATCTGTCTTTATTTATACTTATATTTATATTTATTTATATATTTATTTTAATGTGCCCTGCACTCAAGAAATAGCCTTTAATTACAAACAAACCTACAAAATGATATATGCATATTCAAAACTAATAGTAATAAAATTATGGATTGTATTTGCTAGATTCCAGATCAAATATCACAACTTGTGCAATTTACCTATAATATTACCAATAATTATCTATAATAATACCAATTGCTTGATCAGTTTTTGAAATATCTCTGCTGTTCTCTATGAGCTTTATAGGTGTTTTGGTTTTCTTTGACTTATTTTTTCAATATCTGTGCTGAATTTGAAATTCTGTAAGGAGAAATTTCTGGGCTTCCCAGTACAAGAGGGATGTGGAGCTTCTAGAGAGGGTCTAGCATAGAGTGGCAAAGATAATTAAGGGATTGGAGCATCTATTGTATGAGGAGCTGGGCCTGCTTAGCCTGGAGAAGAGAAGACTGAGAGGGGATCTGATCAGTATGTACAAGTACCTGAGGGGAGAATGTAGGGAGAATGGGGCCAGGCTCTTCTCGGTGGTGGCCAGTGATAGGACATGGGGTAATGGGTACAAGTGCAAACACAGGAAGTTCCATCTCCATGTGAGGAAGAACTTCTTTCCTGTGAGGGTGACAGAGCCCTGGCACAGGCTGCCCAGAGAGGCTGTGAAGTCTCCTTCTCTGGAGATCTTCCGAACCCACCTGGGTGCCACCCTGTGCCACGTGCTCTGGGTGTCCCTGCTGGAGCAGGGGGTTGGACTAGATGATCCCTAGAGGTCCCTTCCAACCTCAAGCATTCTGTGATTCTGTGAAATGTAGTGATTGTTCATTATCCACAGTATTAATGTATTTTCCTTAAAATCACATATGGAATTGAAGATGGTGATAGGTTTTTAGAGGTTCCAAAACAGAAGTGGGCTTACTAGATAGTTCGAGGAGCCTGCAATCAACATTTCAGTTAATAAAAATTTGATTCTAATAGAAACTATTTGAATTCTTCTTGGTATAAATATGCAAAGCTGAAAATTTGTCACTTTATTTTAAAAATGTATACACTGAGAGAGTGTATTGTTAAATCATGATGATAGCCATCATTTTGGCGAGTTTTGGAGTCTATTTGATAAAATTCTTCTGAGTGCTCAGAGTGAGCTTGTCTGTGTGGCAAGATTCATCCATAGTAAGCTAAAGAGATCTTTGGATTGATTCTTAGTTGCATTACTTTCCCAGATTTCCTGGATGTAGTTTTGTTTTTGTTTTTCCTGCT
The DNA here is from genome assembly GCA_013389825.1 of Crypturellus undulatus. Classification (NCBI taxonomy): domain Eukaryota; kingdom Metazoa; phylum Chordata; class Aves; order Tinamiformes; family Tinamidae; genus Crypturellus; species Crypturellus undulatus. The sequence goes on along the minus strand of VWPW01006206.1, from coordinate 92,269 downwards.
GCTGATGCACAAATCTGTACGTCAGTAATGAGTGGAGCTGAACCTGAAGGCTTTGACAAGCAAGGTAGGCAAAAGGCCCCTCCATTCCTGTGATATAACCTCAAAAGTTTCCATGCTCCTGCTGTTTTTCTCAGACTTCTGTCTGCTTTGGAGCAGCCTCACTTGGTAGTGATAATTGCAGTTTTCACTAAACGTTCTCCATTTAGGAGCTGTTGTCTTATGGACGTTATGATATTGTTATGATGCATTATTTATGTCCAAAGAGAATAATATCTATGGCTTGACAACCCCATTATTCCAATAGCTGCAGAGCCCATGGCATTTCACTGTGTGGGTAGCACTCTCATGTGGATGCTAAAGCGGCAGTGAGGCAAAAAGCTCCTTAGAGGGAGGAGGAACATTTTACTCATCATTATTTTCTTTATCATGTTGAAAGTTAAATGATGATGCTGTAGTTAAATGATGATGCTGTAGTACTGGAGCCCTATTTGGTTCTGATAAAAAAAATGGGAGTCACACCATGGGTGACTGTTTCTGAAGCCATAGGGAGCTGCAGCGCTGAGATACCCTCACTGCTTTTGTCCTAAGGGAGTTGTCTTGTGCTGCCGTTACCCTGTCTGTCCTGATGCTGGGCCTGGCACGCTGACTGCCGTGTCTCGCGTGGTGACAGATGTTGCAGTGCTTTTGAACTTGGTTATCAGTAGATTCTCCATGACTCTTAAAGATGATGGATAGTTGGAAGCAAGGTAATAGCAATGTTTTAGTCTGTATCATTATTTCTGTGCACTGGTCAAAGTGAAGAGGATCTCCAAGCCTGAGTGTCACTGCAGGAAGTCAGCAGAATCCATTTTTTGCCGGGCTGCTGATTTGTGGTGGGCTTTATCTGTGTGTGAATTTCCCCATGTGCAAAACCAGTGCAATGTCTCTACAATTCAAGGCAAAAATCATTTGCTTGCAAACAATTTCACAACAATCAGGTATTTGATTAAGGAACTATGTAAGACCTTCAGCAGAAAATGCTGACGTATTGTATGAACTTAGAGTTAGCAGTCCTGAACTCTTACTTGGAGCTCTGTCTTTTAGAAAAAGAAGAAGAAGAAACTGGGCGAAAGCAGAACAAAGTGGTCGCGTTATTGGGTAAGGGCATGTGCCCTCCTCCTCCAGAAGTGATGCGGTGCTGCGGAGAGCACGTGCCTCGCTGGGCCCCACGGGGAGGAGCGGCGGCGGCAGCATCGCTTCCGTGGGGCTGGGAGCAGCAGGAGCCCGAGCTGCTTCTCCCAGGCACAGGCGCCTCCTGGCAGTTCCGGCGGGAGGGCCGTGTGCCCGCGCAGCCGTGGGCACCAAGGGGCCTGGGCTGGGCACCTGCCGAACAGAGGTGGCACCAGCCGCGTTTGGGCAGCCGGCTGCCCACGGAGTGGCTGAGCGCGTCGTCCTCACAAGGTGCTACGTAATTCATGACCCAAGTGAGAGGGGGGCACATGACTATAGCGTGTGAGGGAGAAAATGTCACATGTGAACAGCTCTCAATCTAGCTGAGCAAAGCACAGGAAAAATCAGCTGCTGAAAGAGTAGCGAGACACACTGCAATGAGAAATAAGGGGCGAACATTCAAATACGAGGTCATTTGAGCACCGGCATCAATGACCAGAAGAAACTGTCCCTGTTCCACTCCTTTGAGTCTCCAGAAGACTGAATGTCTTTCTGGAAGATAGGTTTTAAGAGGACTCAAGGTTGCTGGCCTCCCTGCAAAACTAATTAAATGAAATTTAAAGGGCTTTGATATGCTGGGAGTCAGACTAGTATCTGGTGCTCATTTCTGCTCTTAAATCTTAAAATATTCTCAATCATCTGAAGCTCCTGCTGCAAGGGTTGTGTTTGTGAAGCTGAACTATGGTGATAGTAGAGGGTAGCTGAGGAGACACCAAAGTGCTCTTTCTCTTACAGGTGACAGTGCCATTAAAAGTATCATCAGCGCTAAATTCTTACCCTCTCTGAGCCTGCAGTACCTTTGCCTGACTGGAGATATACTAGCCTAAAATAATTTTCTTTCTAGTATGTAGTTAAATCCTCCATAAAACACATAAGAACATTCATTTAACAAAAAAAAAAGTGTTAGAGGAATACCATTCCTATTGAAATGCTGCTCTCTAGGTTGGCATCTCCTAAGGATGGAAAGGCTAGTTGGTGAATCGGCTGCTCGGGAGGTCAGGCCAACGTCTCGCACTCTGCTTAGGAACTCAGAGCTAGGGGGATACTTGAGCCCTTTCTAGAAAGGAGGGGAAGTTTACAGCAAAGTCTCTTTTATACCAAGTATTTCTGCAGACTTTCTGGAGCGACTTTCCGAAGGGCCACGCACTGCGTGCAGCCCTCTGGCCATTCCCGTGGCCTCTGTGGAGGAAGGTCGCGGTGGGGAGTGCGCGGCCGCGGCATGACCAGCGCGGGACGAAGCGCGATGCTATCGGCTGGGCCCACTGCAATATTCATGAACGGGACTCGGAAAGTTCAAATAGTTAAGCCCAAATAAAATTGTGATTCTTATCCCGCTTGACAGCTACATTTATCAAATTATTAAGAGAAAAAAAATTGATTGCTAAAAGTTATGGTGTGATCTATTATGTGATTTTATCAAGGTGTAACTGTATTACCAAGTGGAAACTGTAGACTTATTCAGAATGTGAATTGAACACAGATAACTTGATAATGTGACAATTATACTAGTATACTAGTGCTTTTCTATTCTTAAAATTTTCATTTTTCTTGTCCTTTTTCTGTTACATCTTTTCCCTGACTCTTTAATAGAAAATAAAAGGTGAAACAAATTACAAAAAATCAAATAATAAAAAATGTGTTTATTCTAATGCATCCAAATTTACCAAATTAGGAAAATATACAGTGAATAAATTCTCCTTATTAATGAATGATGTACAATTTTGTTTTCAGGCATGTTTAACTTCTTTCTTGGTGTAGTTTTGTTCACGGTCTTTATTAAAATAAAATAGTCTTTAAATGCTGTAATTTAAAACAGTATTAAAAATCTGTCATTGCTAGATATAGGCAAATAAGGTAGAAGCTTTTACTTTAGTAGAGCTTTGCTTGGGTTGCCAGTCAGATAAAACAGTATTTTTGATGGCTGGTATACTTGAAAAAAAGGCAGCACCAGCTCTGCTTCAAACAGGTTTGCTCTTGTCATAGCTATTAGTGCCAGTCTTTCAATAGCATGTCATGTTGATTGGCAGGCACTCCCTTTCCTCTTTTGTGAAGAATAATAATTTTAGTGTGTGCTTGAAATAAAAACCTAGTATAAATGATTTTCTGTTTGTAAAGGAGGAAGCTAGGTTCCTTGTAGCCTATGTAGATTGCTTTGTATTGTGTTTCACAAAAAAAAAAAATTAATCCACATTAAAAAAATCCAACTCATTTGATTATTTTATAGCTGTCTGCTATGAGTAGGCTTTGTATCCTGGCACAGCTACCGCTGCCAGTGTCTTTATCTTGGCAGTCATGAGTGTAGAGCTGGACTTTTCTGGGTAGTACATGCAGTGAACAGAAATGTAAGGTCAGGAAAGCATTTTTACATCTCCTGTAATACCTGGTTTGTGCTGCCGCGGTTGAAGAGCTTTGGTGCTCCTTCCATAGTTTTACAGCAGCTCTTCCTGACCAGTCGGTATGTGTTGCAGCTAAACGACACGAAAGGAGGAGCTGAAATATTTTGATACAAATATTACATCATATAATATTCAAGAAAAATCACTAGTAGGTATGTTTTAATTAGCAGGTGGGATCCTCAGGTGAGAACGAAGACCATAAATTCCGCTAAAGAAAAGATGTTCAGTTTATAATTTTAACAAAAAAAGAAAATACTGCCTAGACAAAAGCCTGGGACAGGTCTTAACGATATCTCTGATCAATACAGGTGGAGCATCTTTCATGTGGTACAGCATTTTTCCACCAGATAATTGGCACTAAGCTGTAGGGCCCTTCAGCAAGAGCGTTTCCTAGTCAGTGCAGCACCCATGGGACTCTTAATGACACCCCTGCACTTCTGCCCATGTCCCAGCACTCATCTCCCTCCCCACTACGGCATCCTGGTTTCTGTGGCAGAGGGGGACCTGGCCTGCGAGGGAGCTGTGAGCTTTGCCGCGCTGACCAACACAGAGATTCTTGTTAGTTTTGGAAGTGTTCGTGGAGCACTAACGCCCACCATATCTTTGGAGGTTTCTTTCTGTTTGCTTTCCCGGATGCAGCATGCACCACTCCGACATCCTGTGCACTGCTTCATGTGGAACTTTGTCCCTCAACCTCTGGGGACTAAGATGCCTTGTCTGCCTGACGCACTTGTTCTTTCGTGCTTCTCCTAATTTCTATTTTACTTCCAATAGTTCTTCATAATTTTCCCCATCTTTTCATTTACCAGATCTTTGGTACCTTTCAAATGCTAAATGCTCTCCCATATATCCTTAGTAACCATGCTGGATTTTTCTGTCCTTTTTAATATTTAGGTTTTATTGGATGAATGTAGATTGCACCTTCTCTAACTGTGCCTTAAATAATTGCCACTTAAGGGAATTAAGAAGTACAAGGGAAGGAAAATGCTGACCCATAGACTAAGAGAAGGAAAAAACGTTCCCACTGGGTCCAATTTCCTAAGAAGGACCATCAGGATAGTGACTAAGACCTGAAATTATGGTTTGAATGACCTCTAAAAAATTATCAGTTCAAAGAGGCGCTTGTCTATAACTGTTTGCGATAAAGGAAATGAAGATAGGTAGAAGTCGCACAGAAGAAAGATCACTTCACTTTCTTGGTTAGCATATAAGAGCATAATATGAAACGATATCTCATATAAATACATTGCATGCCAACTATCCATAACTCTCATGTCATGTCAGAAAACCATGGAGGCAGATATCATATGTCTTAACTCCCAGTGGGTCAGTTAGTGGGGATCCCCTTGTCCTAAATGGGAAAATAAAAAGTACATGTTCGGAATTTTGCAGGTCTTGCATTTATGGGAAAGACGGCATACTCATTAATATCTAATGTCAAAGGAATGGGCTATATTAAGAAAACCACTGCAGATTTGAGAGAGGTGTTTTCTTTCTCTGAGTCATTAGGATTTAACTTTCAGATAACCCTCTCTGCGAGTATAAAGAGGCCTTAAAATGAATGCAATTCTTGTATAGATTACACAAGAGCCTGAGCGTAAATGAACACTTTGGGCTTCAGAAAACAGAAATGGCTGGTGCAGCCTCCACATGAGAGGATTAGGCCCAGCGGTGCTCTGAACGGCGCAGCTTCCTCGGCCTCAGCGTGAGCAGCAGGGGCTCCCTCCAGGCCAGCATCCCAGAGCAGAGCCGCAGGGCCAGAGCTTCCTCCAGCGCAGTCGGGAGGGCTTTGCAGACCCGTGAAGCAGGCCGTCACTTACTGCTTGTCACAGTACGTGCATCAGTCACGTCTCAGAAACCTGGCTTCTTGTTGCTCTAAGATGTTTTTATTAAGGATCATTCTACTGTAACCGTGTGGATGGAGTTGGTCCCTTTATTGTATTTGGGAATATAAGGGGGTTTTAGAGGTGATGAGTGTACCTACAGAAAAGTATGAAGATAGCTGTGCTATTAGCAGGGTAAGCTGTGTAATGGCCCTTTTGAATTTGCCAGAATTGTGATGCTTGTTTGAAGGCTAATAAGTAAGAGCTGGTAACAATTCTGAGAACATAATTTGGAAAAGATTTAAAGGAACTGATATGCTTTGAAGTTGTCCAGAGGAAAGCATTTTTGATGGGGGGAAAAAGGCTAAATTCTGATTTTCTGGTTATCTTAAGAGATATTAGAAGTTTTTGTGCAAATGTTTTCAATTTAACACTAATTTTAGATTTTGTATTTGATTTGAATCTGTGTGATTACACATAGATTGAATGTGTATTTGAAATTTAGTTGTGTTTTTTTTTGCTAACAGTTTGAAGATGGGAGTTTTCAATCAAGCAATTGCACACTTTTTTGGCAATTGTTTTTCAAATACATGAGCAAGATGAGCATAAAAAAGGAGATTTTGTTAAATGTCTAGAGTCCTTAATCCCCATTATCCCCATTCGCTTGGGATAAAATGTCTTGACAATTTGAATTTAGCCTGTTCTGGAAAACATCTGTCTATAAATGCTTAATATTTTGATACCATCTTTAGAATATTTGTTGCTGACCCTTTTCTTTAATTCACTTGCACCAGAGCAATTCAGCCACCCTCAAAACTGTCAATAGGAATTGCTTATCCTCTGGTGGTTGCGTCCCTTCACTCCTGCAAAAATCTGAAAATATGAAGTCATAGAGATATCAGTGTGTGAAAATCATGAAATCTCAGTAGTCTGTATTTAAATGCAGCCTTAGCTGTGTTATAGATCAGAAAGGCTACACTGGCAAAGGAACATAATCTTCCATCTATGTTTTCATTTGTGCTGCCTTGTTTGTTGCATGTATGAGGCACTAAAGTAAACTTTATTTTTCCAAATCAAGCTATTCCTATGTTTGATAGCAAATGTACAATAAAAACAATAGCCGAAGAGAGGAACTAATTGCAGAAAGACTTGGTCATAAGTGGGTTACCAATGAAATATTCAACTAACCGAAGGAAATAGTGTGAACAGTTTAAGATTCTCAAGGATCTTGGGAAAGCATCATCTCAAGATACTTCTGCCGATTCAAAAAGAATGCTTTAAAGAAAGCTCTCTCTCCCCAAAAGTGGGAAAAATGATGGATCTTTGATCTCTCGGGGTGATTTTGCGTAACGCATTTCAAACTTGAGCATGAATTAGGTTCTGATAGCTGGATGGGCAGGTGCAGGTCAGTGGCTCATGCCTCATGGCTCAGATCCACATGGTGAAATGAGCGCCTGCTTTATGTGGTGACCCTGCTGTGCAATATATGGAAATAACACTTTAGCCTGACATGTCCCCATTTTGACATGGGACACTTTGGGGCTTTTTTTTTTTTTTTTTACAAAGTTTTCGGTGTTTGTGTGTGGGAGGGCGGGGCGGGGCTTATCAGTTTGGTAGGCTTTGCCTCTGCCTAAAGTAACAGCTGCTTTTCTGCTTAACCTAGATTTTGCAAAACGTAGATCTTTTCATGTTAGCACTAGCAGGTGTAAACTGAACTGAATAAAGTTGTTTTGGGTAATATTTTTTAAAGAAAAATCACTGAAGAATTTGTAAACCAAAAGGACAGAATCTTGTATGGTTCCGCTGAGAAACCTAATTGCTCCTGAAGCTGATTGGCAGAAGAAGATCTTCTTGGATAATAAAAAAATAAAGATGTTTTAGAAATAAATGGCAAATGTAAAATTGTATTTCAGTTTTTAATTTAAAGATGATTAGTAAAGCTTTTATTGTGCCTTTATGTAGCTCTTTGCATTATATTTATCAAAGCAGTTTCCTGTTTCTCCAACTGTTGCTGTGTACCTGCCACTTCACCATACGCAAACGCCTGAGTGAAACACTAATATCTGTATTTTTTACTAGACTTTACTGTTTCACTTTAGTATTTTAGGTGAATTGATATATAGTAGATGAGCAAGTGTCTACTATTTCCAGCAATATGGAATTGTTCATATACATTTGTTCTCCACCTGAACAAAGTATGGAAATAGATCTAAAATTTTACAGATAAAATAATGTAAAATAGATTTTGGCTATATTGCATGAAAGGAACCAAAGCAGAGCCATCTTTTCCCAGTTTTAGGAATAAAAATTCTATACTTGTAGAACGTCTGGAACACGTGCTAAGTATTTAAGGTATCTTAGTTTTAAGAAGTGTGATGTGCTTTTAAAACTCAATGTTATCTGACTAGTTCATTTTCATAAAAAAATAAAAGAAATAAACAGAATTACATGTATTTATCAAAGCTCTGGTAAGCACAGTGTTATATAGAAGGTATCTGGTAAAAACACCATGTTTGTAGAAGAATTTGTAGCATTGAGAAAGGGAGAAACAAAACTAAAACAAGTTATCCAAGTAAACCAAATTTGTGCAGAGCCTGATTTTCTCCGATAACTGAAAGCCTTAGATTTTCCAAGGTGCTTAGAAATAAATGTGGTTATTGTTGTAGTTATATGAGACAGGAGATAACTTGAAATGCATTTTTCACTTCCTGGTGAACTTTGATTTTTTTTGCTTTCATAATAACATGTACATCCCAAGGGGCTCAGCTCCTTGGTGTATTGAACGATCCTAAATGGTTTTCAGCAAAGTAAGGAGTGAGAGTTTCTAACTAATACTGAGAGACAGGATTGTGTAATTGTGTAGGTTGATAATTTTATCATCTAGAATCTGAATAAATATTGTGTCATGAAATATAAAACTGAATTTGTTTAATCTATGACATGCAAACACACACTTATTATACCAATAAAAATACTGTGTCTGTATTTCATACATTGCTAAAAGCATCTGTGGCAAATTCTTTATTCTACAGTATCATGATTTGGTTTAGCTTTTATCATGTAGAAATGAGATTTCATTGGTGATTTTTGTATTTAAAGCCTTGTTAATCTGCATTGATTTCTTAGTTTGGTATGGATTCTTAGCTGAAAATACAGTACATCACTGGCTGTTCTATCACCTGACAGCAACTGATAAAGCATCCGTGCAGAAAGTGTCAGAAAAGGTTAATATTTATTGATTTTATGGTGCTACAACCAATGTAGTTTTGCCATCAAAGATGTATGGCCACCAGCAATGGAATCTGTAAAACTGCAGGTTGGACGCTAGTTTTTATTATAACCTATGCCAGTATTCTGGCCTTAAAAAATGACAGATATTTAATTTAAGACAAAAGGCTTTGGATGTGCAGCTACTATATACCTGGAACGGGAATTTAGTATTCTGAAATGAAACACAAGTGCAGAGCTCTAAAGCTTAAGGGGGAAAGGCACACAACCTTGCATTGCAAATGACAATCACATTTAGCCTTTTCATCCACTTAACTATGTACTATTGATCTGTAGAAGGTGCCCAAGCAAATGATAGCTGAAATTATGAGCAATAAAGGGCTTGCTTCTGCAAACAAAAAAGTGTGTAATTAGGAGGAGAGGGGGAGGAGGCAGAGCCCAGGTTTGGGTGTAAAGGCGCTTAAACAAGATGGAATGAGTGCAGAGCGGTGCTTAAGTGTACACAAGGAGAAATCTGGTTGCCTTGGAGCATAAATCCACGCTCTGGTTGCAGCTTGTGTGCAAGAACTAGGCGGGCACTCCAGCCTTTCCATTTATCTCCATCAGGATTTGCCTGACAGAAAGACAATCTGTTGGTTTGCCTACATCAACCAGGGGAGAGTAAAATCTTGTGAGGCTCTGGTTCTTCTAAATGCATCTGCCGTTTGCATTTTTATTCTATTTTTCATTTAGCTGACTCTTGATATCAACTTTTTCATAATGGATAGTTTTATTGATATTTCCAGAAGGTTTTCAAGAAGATATAAGAATACTTGCTGAAGTGCTGCAAATCAGTCTGCTAAAAATACATATACCTGAATAGCATTTATACCAGGAGGCCTGTAAAGAATGGAAACCGGATCAGGCCCTAAAGAATGCCTGTTAAATGAATATTATTTACTACGGGATTATTATTTTTGTGGTACAGATTTGCATGCAGGTTTTTCTCTCCTACTTTCTCTAAGGCTCGGCTTTACAGACGGCAGTAACCCTGGATTTGCTTGTGAACAAAACCTAATGATAATTCAGATAATTTGTAAGAACTCTTATTCTAACCTGACCAATGGAATAAATTGCATGGCATGCAGTAAACATGCTTTAGATCGCCTCTTGTCTGTACCACATTTTTCTGTTGAGTGTTATACTACTAGTTTGTCTATTTTTTTTCCCCAGACAGCTTACCCATTTTATTGTGCTCATTTAGAGGAAAGAAAAACAGTTTGTCTCCTTGAAAGGCAAGAGAATAGTGAGTGGAAAACTACTTTTATAGCTAAGATACCATTATAATATATGGCAACTAAAATTCTAAAATTGAAAGAGAAGATACAAGAGAAAATCCTAAATCAATTTTTTAAAGACACTGTTTGAAATATCCCTGTGAAGATTTCTATTTTTTGTCTTCTTTCCTTGAGCTTAGTAAAATGTGATTTTGAAAATGATTGTTAAAATGTTTAATTTCAGTGAGGACCCATTTCTCATATAACTCCACCTTTTTGATTTTAATGACTGTGTCATTAATCTACCATTTTTCCGTTTTCATTGTGCTTCATTTTTGCCCCGTGTGATCACTTTAAATGCGGACTGTGAGACGGCGCACATTCCGCGGTGACCCGCTTGCGCTGCTTTTGTTTCACATCCCTTCCACCGTTTTATTCTCATGCTTTTAACTTTCAGACCAGCCAGATGCCAACAATGTCGTAGCTGTTTGGTGTCCATAAGTGACTTCCAGGCCACAGCTCTGGATGGCAGCTTAGTGACAGAAGGTTTTTCAAACACTTTATTTCATTTTTTTAAATTAAATATCCCCCACTATAAACCGTTCATTATTGTTTATAACACCTTCACCCCAAAATTGGTCATTACTTCAGGTAATGGCTGATATGTTATGTTGTTAGCTGTTTTTAACAAATGATTTTGTGGAATTATTACTTAATTCATAATGTAATTAAACTTCAGTACCCAGCAATGCACAACTAAAGCCATATATTTATTTTAGATTGCATAACCATGAAAAGACTGCATTCCTTAAATCATTGCCATTCACTGAGTAAATAAAATTAATTTATGACTAACTTTGCCACACACAAATTTGACATAAAACTAAGAGATGAGGTAGGAAAGAGGTGATTCCAGACTGCAGCCTGCTGAACGGCTACTGCTGCTAACGGGACAGAGCGGCGCCGGCGCCTCCCTCCGTGCGCACGTGTGACACCGAGCAGGAGGCTCCGGGAACTGAAATTCTGCTCCTTCTCCCCAGGCTTCCTGAAGGATCTTCACATAAAGGGGCAGATTAGGATTAGGGTTCACGTACTGTAACATGACCTAAATACCCATCTCTGGCTGCCACATATGCTCCCTTGGCTGTTTCACTAGTAGTTCTGCACAGTCACTGCCCGCCTACAGCTTCCAGGATAGGACATGGCACCCAAAGTGGTGTTTGTTCACACTTCTTCAAGAAAAAATTGACATGGACCAGAGATTTCTGCTTTCTTCCATTTGATATCAGACTTCAGTGAGGATATAAATGCCAAATAACTTGATTGAAATCACTGCAGTTCGGTTTACAAAGGAAGGACTGAGAGCAGTCCTCCCTCAAGAACCATCCATGTGGCTCTGCTTTGCTGAGCATGAAAATGCATTGGGGATATTAGTGTTATTGCTGCTATTTGTGCACCGAGTTTGGACAAAAAGTGCCTGTTGTATGCAAGTGCAATACTTAGGTGCTGGCATAGGTTGGACAGCTGTTTTTTCCATCTGCACACTGTGCCCTGCTCCTGACTTCTCCTTAGTCTGCAGAGAGCCCCTCAAATGGGGTCTGAGGATATGTTACTGATAAGTAAATAATGCATCCTCACAGATCTGTAGAGAACCTTTAGCACTGTTATTATTTTCTGTAGAAATCAATTAGATTTCTATTTACATACTGTTTTCCTCAATTGTTTTCCTTACTGTCATGCTTTATGAACAAAATAGCTCAGACTTCCATATCTTTCTTGCTAAAGATCTAAATTGGATGGCATCACTATGCTAACTGGACTGTTATAGAACAGATACATTTTACTCTTTTTGTAATATAAAGTATGTGATTTTATTGTTTGTTTTTAGTATCTCAGACTTCATCTCATGTTAGAATTTTGAATTATCCTCAGGATATGATTTATTCTCTAATACACATTTTTAAATGCTGATTAATTAACCTGCAATTCATCCACCATCTTAAAAGTTAATTTCTAATTTGTGTACAGCTGTGAAAGAAGAGTATTAAGTATCATCTCGATTGGAATATTTTTTTCTCAAGAAATATTCTTAAAGAGTTGCAATGTAAATATACTTCCCACCTCTTCCTTTCTCTTAAGAAAGAGTAGCAAGAATTTTCAAGATTGCTCTGTCAAGACACCCCTCTCTCTACACTTGGGTCCACGTATTTCAGGCAGAGGTGGGAAGGTCTCACTCCTACGTGTATGTGTGTAGTCCAAATGTCAATGTTGTAATCAAAATTTTACTTGGCAGTAATTTTGTACTTTCATATACGATTGAGATGATTGATATATTAGCAGTTGTTTTAAACAGTAACTTACATAACTAACAAACACATCTGCTCAACTCTAACTCTTCTTGTGCATTGTCCATCCTTGGCTTTTTCAGCATGTGGGTTCCCAGTTTAATACTTAAGAATATTACCTTGAATTTCTAACATAATGAGACACAACCTTGGTTAAGAGAAACCAATTTTATATACTGGTGAGCAGTTACAATCATTTTTTCGAGGTTTAAAATTGTCAACATTCCTTCAGAGGAAGAAAGCTGACTGGTAAAAGTATATTTGAAGTTGCAATGCTCTCAGTTAGAAACTACCTGAACTATTGACCTGTCTCTATCTTAAGACATGGTAACTGTTAAAAGAATTATGTTAATTACAACGTGTTTGTTTCAAAATAATCATGTTTAAAATATCTGTTATTCCTTTCTGAGAACCAGAACAGAATCAGGGACAAGGGAAAGACTGGTCCAGATGCTAAAGGGCTTGTTTTGTTTCTGAAAACTTGCAGTTATTAATTAATGCAACTCTAATTGCAAATTAACTAATTCCTTGGAAATTCACTGCGAAGTGAATAAAGCAATAGCTATAATTTTGAGGAAGATGCTGTATGTCTTTCGTACCAAACGAAGAGAGCAAGTCCATATAGTAAGTACAAAATGAAAAATAACTTCAAGCCTCTGCAAAATGTTTTTCCTTTTTGTGTATGTGAGTATATATGTGTGTGCATGCACACACGTGTTCAGCAAAATTCTGGTCAGAGACAAAGTTCCTAGAAGTCAGGAAGTGAGCTTATTTAAATATGTGCTAGCTGATTTGACTTCAAGTAATAGCTCTCAATTTACACGGGCTGCAAAGGTGTACAGATGTGGTTCAAAACAGCCTTATGCTCTGTAAACCACTGTGAAACGGGGCTTCCCACCTCAGGCAGAGAATGGAGCGAAGAAGTTTTGCCCTTCTGTTGCCTCAACCTTTGCAGAGCAGAACATCAGGAGTTAGAGATCTTGGGTGAAGTTTTGTTCATTGCCTGAGGTTGCTGAGAAGGAGATAGGAAGCTGGGCAAATGGGAAAACAAGATAATGTCCCGAAACAATGCCATCTGTGTTCCTCTCCTATTTTGTGAGGGCTTTGGTGAGAGGAAGGACACAGACTATTCCAGCAGATTTTTATCAGCAAGAATCATGAGCTGCAAGTGGCCTCAGCTTGAGTAGCTCTAAATTGAGCTGTTTTGTGCTAGGAAGCAGTTGGCCCTCACGTAGTCCAGGAAAATGGGGAAATTGTTTTTTCCTCTCTCCCCATGCATGCCTTCCCAGAGGTAGCAGGCATGAATTCAGTAGAGTTGACATTTGGCTCCGTCTCCCTTAATTTTAATAGTTATCTTTGATAGAAATAGCCAAATTATTAAACATTTAATTCTCAGTACTTAAAACATGTAATTTTTAAAATCATGTATTATATTCTTTTATGAGTTTATTTAGTGTATTTTCCTTTGTGTTTAATCATTAACAGATATATTGTAATGTCAATATACACCATGAATGATATTTTAAACACACCTTCTACTCAGTTGGCTGTAAACTTGAAAAAAAAACATTGGTTTTACCTTAAGGTTTTAATTTCCTTATGTTTAGTATAAAATCAATATTTTAAGAGTGACTTAATAACAGTCACACTTAATAACAGAAATAACAACTAGACAACATTTACTACTTCCATGCTGAATATTTCAGGTCAGAAAAATGTAAGAAGAGTGTCCAGGCTGTAATTTAAGCATTTATAATCATCGTTCTAGTTCATCTAGAGAAAGCTGACTTCATAAGGCCTAAAAGCACCACCTACTCAATTAAAGCATTGCTCAAATAACCATTCCTGTGGTAAAAAAAGAGCTTCTTAAACACTGGACACAGATACCTGGATTTACTTAGTCTTTCACAATTACAAGTAACAAGCAGTTCCACTAACATGGATACATTAGCATTGTTTAAAAATGCTGGAAAAGCAAAAGCCAGTACATTGTCCTTAAAAAACAGCATTAAAAAGCATCAATGTGATTATTTGAGTGTGTGTCTATTTTGAGTGTCTCCCTGAGTGTCTAGTAGGGCTTAGCTAAAGAGCACTTTGCCAGTTATCAGATTATTTGGATTTTAATTTTTTGTGAGACTTATTGAGGTAAGGTAGTATGGTGGTACCTCAGGTGAGTAATAGGGATGGAATCTGGCTGCACATCTGCAATTGCAACTGTTCTTTCAATTTCATTTAGCAGTAGCAACGTGGTGCCCTAAATCACAAACTACCAAGCTTAGAGGTAGAAGAATCCCTACTTTGTGTGCATTTCCCCTCTCCCCGCTGCAGCCTGAGGGAGGCCGATCCTGACCCGTCTCGCTTGTTCCTGCCTTTGTCCCGTGACTGCGGGTTATTTTGCGACGTGTCCTTGAAACACCCGCGCTGCCTGTGCCGTGACTCCTTGCCAAGACTTTTCTGCCTGCACAGAAGGTACTGTATTGTCACTCATCCAGGCAGCGCGTCCTCTGCAGCGAAGCTGTCGTTTCATTAGTATGGCTTGACAAAACTTTTTTTTTCAAGGCTGATCAGTATGCAACTTTATACTTCGCTTTTATATGCAGAAGGGGTCTAAAATGGAACATGGATAACTTCCCAGGATTTAGTTGTGGAAGGAAGCATTACAGCCCGGTTTCTAAAACCCAAACAAAATTACATGACAGTTTATTGTCCAGCTTGATCCCACGATGATGTGCCGAGAGCTTTATGAGGTAATCGAGGATTACGTGATCAATAGGAGCAACACTGAAGAGTAGAAAACCTCTAGGAAAGAATAAAAAGTTTCTCTCCCTTGCAAGTGCTGGCTGATACCAGAATCACCAGCACCAGCAATTCGTGCCTTTGTTTGGTGATAAATTAAGCAGGTCTTCCTGAGCTCATACAAGCAGAAAGTGAGAAATGATCTCAGACATTTGTGAGTCATGCTGTGTCTGATTAACTTAAAGGTAGAGCAGATACAGAAAACTGCTACATGTGGCTATTTCAGATATATTGTGCTATGGATACTGCAGCGAGGCGAGATGTTGTAGATTTGGCGTACAAACACAGTGTTGTTTGATAGAACCAGAAATGCTGAGTGCTTCAGGAAAAGCACTAGTGACAAACTTTCAGCTGAACACATGATTACGGAGTTTACCAACAATTTTGTTGTACTTTCCAGGGAGCTGATCTTGGGTAGTGTTTTCCATAATCCAAGTCTGCTGAGACTACTTCAGTTGCATTTATCATTTCAATAAAGACTGAGTGGAGATTCATGCTCTGTCTTCTGTATTTTTCTTACATTTGACATACTAGGAGCCTAGCTTTTCTGTTTGCTTTAAATTCCCACTTTGTTTCCAGATATACATCTTTTGCACCACTTGCAAGTGATGGAGAAACTTTCTAACTAGAGATAGAGAGGAATTAAATTACCTGGCTTACGCATTCACCCTGTTCCAAAATGGAGAAAAGTACTGTGCCACTGTACGTGGGAACTGTGGTTTCGTGCATTAGCTAATCCAGAGGGACATTTCTCCATAGGGATACAATACTTTCTGTTTTGTAAAATTCTGTTCATAAGCTAATGAAAACAAGTAGTACAGTTATGATCTACCCTCAACGATATATGAGCTCTAAGTGAAACAGTGTCGTTTGTTTTATGTTTTGAGATATTTATTGCCATATCCACTGTTCTATACTTAAGTCACTGATGAACTTTGGTGACCTATTTATGATATTATTATCCAAGTTTTCAAAGAATCCTCAAAAGATCTGTTTTGTTGATAAACAGTATTAAATTTGCTTATGCCCTTCAGTGGGACATAAGTGTAACATGGTCCATAAACTTCCTTTACAACTTTGTGGGTATTTTTATGCTGTGTTGATTAATGAGTCATTGCCTATCATGACTTCTTTTCCTGGTATTCATCATGTGTTGGTTTGAATTGCAACGCTTTCTTGCAATATATTTCACTGTATTGAGCTCAACAAACTTATGTATGTAATGATTATATTTTTCATAGGTGTCTGATTTTTCTGAGTTTAAACATAGTGATATATTGGGCGTCTTTTTCTGACCAAAGCAAAATGTATTGCAGCACAGGAGTGGTAACTGCTAGGGCAGCCAGCAGGTTCAACATTATGCTCTGTTTTTTTGTGAATCTAGTTCTTAGTCCTGCAGAGAACATCATGCAACAGCAGTATTGCTGGATTTCGGCATCATGTTAATTGGATGGCTTAGATACTTCAGCTTTTTTACGTTACGATTAAGCTGTATTGTTAACCAGATAATAAAAATAAGTGAGTAGCTTTTATTATTTTACTTTAAGACTTCTTCCATGTAAGAGAGTGGCTGTGCAAGTTTATACCAAACTGGCTACCTTGTATGAGGAGTTAAAGGAAAGCAGTGAGTGTTCTATACAATTTCATCATCTGACTCACTCCATTAATATTTTCATGTAATAAAGTCTTTCAGGTTGTATGCTCTTCCCCAACACTCCCTATTAAACTGAATAAAAAATGAAATATTTTCTGTAGTATTTGGCCTTCCCTTTTGAAGTGTTTCAATTCTACTTACCATAGAATTAGATTTTTAGCGGATTAAGTTTTGGCAGATTTATTTATTTTTAATCATTCAGTTCATTCTCCTAACAAAACAAGTAGAAGTTCTGTGGATGTCTTCCTCTTATATACGGAGAAGTTTGTGACAAAGAAAGGTTCAGAAGCAGTTGTTAAAGATTACAAGGTTCAAATAATGGTACTTGTGTGTGCTGATTAGAATCCTGCATCAGAGAAGCTTTCTTTTTCCCTTTTATCTGAAAGCAGAAAGTCCAAAAAGGGGCACTGGTTTATCTAAACCAGTTTCATTATCCATGTTTCCAGTTTGTGTGGAAGATGTTTTTACACTGGAAAACAAAGATTTTAACTCACTTCAGAAAGTTACGTGAGAAAGATCAGCTCCAAAAATTTATGAACTTTTCTTTTCCTCTATAGCTCATTTCCACTTAAGAGCTTCTGAGGAGAAAATTCTTAGTATATTAAAATGAACCAAGACTATCCTTTTGTCTTTCTGTAAGGGTCATCTTTCTAGCTATGTCAGGAATTCTTATGTACAGCTTTGTATTTTATATATTTTCTGCGAATTAAGAAAGCAGCTGTTTCGTTTATTCTTCTATTTTTAATGAGTATTATTAATTCAGGCTGGTAATCATTTGCAGTTTTCACACTGGGTCTACACAAGCTTTATGCTAATGTCACTGTTTGAGTTGAGTCTACAGTAGTATTACCATAAAAGCATTCTTTGATGTGTATTTAGTTGACCTGGTACAAGTTAATTTGTCTTTTTGTATAGGCAGGTTTTTTTTTTTCTTTCCCAGTCATGAAAATTTTTCAAATCTACTGATTAGATCACTGCCATGATGACTTTATCACCATTAAACCTATAAAACTGTAAGCCTGAGTGGTTTTATTTATTCTTTTTCTTTTTTCCTCATCTGGTGTCTAGTGGAGCCAAGATTTTTTATTTTATAGTCTTGCAGTAGTAGGAAAAGCCCAGGTTACAGGTTGCTTTGCATATGGAGGTATTCAACTTTTGATTTGAAAAGAAAAAAGCATTTGTAGTTTTTGCTTTCCCTGCTTTAAAAGGCTACTTTTTGATTTTTATTAATAAAGTAATGCAATTGTCCTTCAGAAGATAAGAAGCTGTACCTGTATTTATTTTCTACGAGAAAGCTGTAACATCATTTTCTATGGGATCATATTTAGATGTTGTCTACTCATCTAAACATACCTACCTTGTTGTGTCTATTCAAGCCAATTCACCTATTCAAAAGATGTTATGCGAGGTTGCATACATTGTTTAAGGCACTGCAGTAAAATTGGGAGTTGTGCAACGTGTTCAGTTAATCCAGTAATATTTCTGGGTAACATCTTAGTCTGGATTCTAAGCAGTCAGGGAAGGCTGGCTCCATGAGTGAGTATTCTCTAAGTGGGGGAGAAATACTTCTAGGTTATTACATTTGTAATTTAATTATTTGAGAAATAAATGCAAGTTTTGAACATGGACATAAAAAGGCAAAATCAAATGGCAGCTGCTTCTGCTCACAGATCTTGAACAAAAGCTTAAGCAAGATACTGCATGCTACAAATTTCTAACCCTCGCTCCACACGCACACTGATTCTTCTGTTGTGTAGCTTTAATCTTTCTTAAGAAGCCAAGAGTATTTTAAGTAAAGCCAGTGCCCTTACAGTAGTGTTAAATACCTAGTCTAGTGACCTAGACTTTTAATCCTTCCATAAATGCATTGAGTTTGTCTACCTTTCAACACTCCAAATTAAACATAGCTGCTTACGCCATGTAATAACAATATACAAGATGTTCCTTTGATGTAATGCTATACTCGTGTTTGTGTTAGTTTAACACAATTATTCACTTAAAAATCAGGTAGTTAATATATTATATGGGTAGCTTTAATACCGAGAAAGCATTTTTGCAACAATCTTGCTAGAAAGACTGGAACTAAAATAAATGAAAACAGGTGTCTTCTACAGAATAGTTGCACTGTCATAGGTTACATTTGCAACTAATTTTGGACCATTCCAGTGACATCCCTCAATTTGGCCCACAAGTAAATTACACTTGGCTACTTTAATAGTTTTGTTAGTTATGCTAAGTATGAATCTATCATAGTCTTGAAATTTGCAGGGACCTGTAAACATATTTTTAGTAACAGATTCCTGAGAAATAATAAAGGTGTTAAATGCATAGTATAGTCCAGCAATTCATGGATCTTTAACTTCTAAATGTATGACAAAACTACTAGACGTGAAAATCCTGAATAAATATTTTGCAGAATCTTCCAGGATATTTTGTAATGCAATAAGAGTTTTGCATTTCCTGTATTAACTTTTTAAGTACAGGGTAAATTAACTTGACTTTAGTAGCCCCAAAAGTCATGCAATACCATGTTCCTGCTATGCTAATATTTAGAACCAGTTAAGCATTTTCATTAGAGTTTGGTGTTGTATATTGATTGCTTTTTTCATATTTTCTTTTTTTCCTGGAGAGAATAAAATAGTTTTGCTTTTAAAACAGAAGTGAGTTGGAATAGACTTACTGATTTTTATGTAGACTATAAAAATTGTCATCGTATTCTCGATTGCTGTCATTAATAGACATTTAGGTTATACAGGCTTTTGTCTTAATATGATCAGTCTTTATTTATGTAAAGTAAAATTCTGACACCGTTTTACCAATATACATTTAGCAATGGCTGAATTCTGGATCTGTATTATTAAAATGCATAGAGCAGCTATCATAGTCTGGGCTTCTGCTGAAATATGCTTTTAATTGAAACAGAATTATAGCTATATATTATCAATGTGAATCTAGTTAGAGTATAGGATGGGCTGGCACAGTGGACTGCTTCATTGTTGTGCTGTATTTTGTGGGTTTAAATTTAAATATGATCATAATGTGTCTAGAATAGGTGCTCAGTGCAGGAAGTGATCAAATAAAGACTGCCTTCTGCAAAAATGTGCACTTCCAGTTGACAAAATAAACAGGTTTCAATCCATATATAACAGGACTAGATCCTTATGTCCAACCATATTTGTACTTTAGATAGGCATTTATACAGACTGTGGTCATATACACACTCTCTCAGTACAGCAAATAATTTTGGAAAATAAAAGTCCTTTTAACTTTGCTTTCTGAACAGAAAGAGAATAGGTAGGAAAATGATAACTTGGAAGGCAAACATCGAGTTATTAAAAACACTAAGACAAGATAGAGTTATTGCCTTTTTCTCCATCTGTAGCCCAAAGACCAGCTACAGTGACTTCCTACGTGACATTTCATGATGTTCCTATTGCAGAATACTTGGTAGCGTTTCATACAAAAGCCAAAATTCTGTAAATCACAACTCATGCATTTTTTTACATTAAAATGGGATCCATACCCCATATAGGCATCTAGTTCTTAACCATGAATATCACTTAATCTTAAGTATGTGTCTGAATGATTAACATCATTGGTTTTAGTAGATTCACTTGAGACCCTGGAGTTAAAAGTTTGTGCTCGTATTTACATGATAGGAACTTGAGTTTCAGGGCTATTGAGTTGTTATTCATAATATCCATGTAAAATATATTGAAGAACAAATGGGAAGTGAAAATGTGAAAAAAGTATTCCAAAGAAGAATGCTAGAAAAATGCCAAAGCACATTCATGTCAACTGTTATTTGTAACATGAGAACAGACAGATCTTCCATACCATTGAAAGTTGGTATATATGGAACAGACAGAACATGTGTTTTTACACAATTTACCTATAAAACTATTCCTCATAGCCATGTGTTACTGCTGATATGAAATTAAAAAGATTTTTCTTCAGCTCTTTCACACAGTTTCGTAAAGGACATTATTTTCCCCTTAAAAAATCTTGCTAGGCATAAAAATACAGTGTTGGGGAGGAAGGACTTGGGAAAGACAATTAATATATCTGTTAACTGGAAGCCCTTAGGTAGGTCAAAAATCTTTTCTAATAGTCTTAAAAAAACTTCTGAAATTTCTTGAAGTCTGTATTGTGAATGAGGTGATAAGAAGTGCTCCTTTGCTTCCTTATGCCTGTTTGTTTATCAAATTTGCCAATCAGACAGCATATATTGTATGTAATGTCTTGTATCAGGGGAGTAGAGGTAGGGAGAACAAAAAAAAAAAAAAACC
Source organism: Crypturellus undulatus (assembly GCA_013389825.1). NCBI lineage: Eukaryota > Metazoa > Chordata > Aves > Tinamiformes > Tinamidae > Crypturellus > Crypturellus undulatus. The sequence goes on along the minus strand of VWPW01006206.1, from coordinate 71,273 downwards.
ACACAGAAAAATCCTTTCCATTTCCAAGCAGGTCAAGTATTTCTATTATTAGAGACGAATTAATGCATAAATACTGGTAGATGAGGAGACAGAAATAAAAGTCAAATTTGTAACATATTTTTCAGCTATTCAAAGCAAATTTTGGATGCAAAAGTAGGAACTGCTTTTCTCGAGTGACTAAAATTTATCACTCTAAGTCCAGTTGCCTTAGAACAGTTTAAATTTCAATAGTGCAAGTAGTCTAAAATAATCATCAGCAGTGAACAAGCTAACAACACCTTGTTTTCCTGTAATTTCAAACTGCAAAAGCAGGTCTTTGGGGTCTAAATAAGATGATACCTGTTAACAGATACCATACAGCTGAGATCTGTAAAACAGATGGTATCTGTTGTAATAAATGATGTTCAGATTGGAAATATTGTCTGATATTAATATACTTTGAAATCTTTGTTATTAAGTTTTTCTTTTTTCTTAATGAAGGCTGTTGCCCAAAGTAGAATAGGCTTGTGCTGAAAGCCTATTCTGCACTTGAAACAAAAAAAAGGAAGAAAAAAAGGAAAAATGAGAGGATTTCCTCTCTTGTACAACTCTCTGTCGCCTGGCATAGGGTTGTATTGTTGACTGATTGCCCCTGAATTTTTATTTATGCTTTTTAATTAACAATTACAGTTTAAATACCTCATATAAATCTATGGTCTGTGAGGGGGTGGTGGTTGTTCAACTTTATGATGTTATTTTAGTACGCAGAAATATTACAGGTTTCACTAGCCCCCTATTTTATAGGCTTTCTTTTTACCTTTTAAAAGATCAAAACCGACTGCTGCCTTCTGCAATACTCTTTGTTCCAGTTTGTGTAATTTCACTCATGAAACTTAAGAATTAGAAACTGGAAGCCTTTTTTCCTAGATTTTTTTTTCTTTAAGGCACACTGCAGCTAAGGACTGTTTAACTAATATAGTTTTATGGGTTATAATGAGGGCACTTCAAATCATATTCGCCTTTAATTTCTACAGTATTATTGCAACAATGAATAAAATACCTAATTGCCTCCCCAATATGTCAGGGTCCTTCCTTTTTTTTCCAAACATGCACAGAGGAAGGAGGAGAAGGACTTTAAATTGATCTCTCCGTGTTCTCCTCCGCGCAGGTAGTGGATTTTGCCTCTTTCGGGGCGCCCTCGGTGCCCGCGCAGCGGCCCCGCAGGTTGATTACACACTTGTTACCTGTAATTCAATACAGCGGCGCCCTGTTTACAAAGTCCAGATTTCCTGTGCTGTCAGTTAGGGCAATCAGCACAAAGACCAAGAGCTTTTGGAACTAAATAAACAGTGAGGAAAACATCCAGGGCTGCCAGTAACCCTTCACAGGTAATTTAGCAGCCTCGGACTCCGCGGCATCAGCTGCTGGGGCTGTCGGCCGAGTACGGAAGCCGATGTCGGCTCTGCCGCCGGGCCCGCCGCTCCGAGGCCGAAGGCACGCGGGGCCTTCGCACAGCAGCACCCGTGGGGCGCCCTGCAACCCCAGCCCGCCACCCGTGGGGTCTGCAGCGCAGGGCCCAGCCCGACCTCGTGTCCCCTTCCCAAACGGTAGCGCCAGCGACTTAACGTATCGGCATTAATAACATTAAAATTGTCTCCCTTTCTTCCTGCTTTTTCCCTTCTTGTGGGTATCTTGAGTGCACAAGCATTTTAATTTCCTCATAGGTTTAGATGCTAAGAGCGCAGCTTGATCAATTTTGCATAAATGGGAAGCTGTTTTTATTAGAAACAGGGAACAGAAAGATCACTGATTTCTTCATGTTCCTTAAATGTTGGACAGATTAGCGTTCTTTTCTAAAGCTCTGCATTTATATATTTTTAATTTAACTTGTTTTCTTTCTGATGCTTTTGGTGCCTTTCGTGTCGAACTGGATAATGATTAGAAAAGCTATTTTAAAGACTGCTGACACGTATTAAAGAAGACAAAAGTCATTGTGAGAATTAGAGAACAGGGACAAGAATTCATCTGGGTCTGTATAAAGAAAGTTCATATCTTTTATCATAGCGGACAAATATGTTTGCCAGCATCTAAGAGCAGTGCTCTTTATACTGTTTTAAAATATCATCTATTTAAAAAATAAAGCTAGCAAGTATAATACATGCAAGTTAGCTGTTTATTATTCATTTAAACAATCCAGACTATCTGACAAATAAACAACTTATTGGATGATTGCTACGTATTCAGATCATAAAGACCTTCATGCTTTCTTTTTTATTATTATTATTTCTAATACATAAATCTATGCACATCTTGCAAACTGTTATGAAAAATCAATTTTTTCATGATTGTACAAATTTAAGAAATGAAATTGTTACGAGAACTGAAACAGTGATAAGATCTGAAAATTTTTCAAAAATATGTCTCTAAAATACTTAAAAGGAAACTTACATGTCATAATTCTGGCTATAAAGCAATGACCTTTGAACCTTGGTATGGGAAAATCCATTATTTAATTATAGTCTTCAAACAGAAACTGGTTCTTTATTTTATTTTTACATTTCCACTGATGAATTTCTGAGAGCCTTTTTTGTGGTCAATTGAATAGGAGAAAGTTGAAGGTATTTTATAACAGATGCTCCCAACTGCTTGACTCATATATCCACCCTGTAACTCTGGCTTAGGGAACATGAGTGTGCAGCTGTAGATAGATGCATATTGCATCTATCTATATTGCATCTCTGGCTGAAAAGCAAATACATGCATTTAGGCTTAGGTTAGGTATTCTAATTCTATTCTAATTATTTGCTGTGTCTGATTTTGGCAATCAACATACAGATATAATTATACAAATATATAATTATTTGGGGGGTTCCCCACAAACACTCTGCCCAAATCGTATCTATATAATTATTATTTAATTATTATTTAATCATCATATTGCTGTGTGTTTATACTTTTGTTTGTTTAATTATTTTTGATTACATTGTTCTCTGCAAAAGTAGAACACTCAGAGGGATTTTACTGACAACATAAGTAATTCAAGTGAGAAGTTCCATATTCAGTTGAGGATCCCTAAATGCTTGTAGTGTTTCTGTACTGCAGGAAGCAGGGAAAGGGTAATAGCGACAGTATTTTCATTGTGTATTAATGGGGTCAGCAGCAACACTGTGAGGTCAATAATCTTACTAAGAGCAAAACTTGGAGATATTTAACTCCTGCACAATGTGCGGGTGAAGTAAAATTTAAGGATTCTAGCAGAGAAAATCTAATGTAATGACAAGTGAGAAAGGTGCTTGGCACAGCGGGTAACACGTGAGGGAGCCTCATCCCGCCTGCCCCAGAGCTCGGCAGCCTGTGCAGGACAGTGACTCAGCAGGAACTAGACACTGGTGGAGCCAAAATACACTCAGGATGGGTGGCAAGAAGCTGTTCCAGCAACTGTGAAGCAATGAGGTGCCGCAGGAAACTCTTTTGGGTAGGAATGTGGCCCCTCACCAGACTTAGATATTTAATTGTTTTGATTATGATGTATCCTTACTAGGTTAAGTTCTTCTTGGTGAAAGAATGAAATGCCTATAATGGCATATATTGTCTGGGGCTTTTATTTTGCTGGACGAAATAATCAGCACCTGAAAAGAACTACAGTAATTGTGCAGCTTAGGCTGTGAAAGGGCCTGGAAGGGCCATGCTCTGGGGTGAGCCTTGCCCAAGTGAGAAAGGAGCTTCCCCTGCGCTTGGCTGCTGCCGTCCGCGGCTCTTGCGACAGCCACGCTAAGCTAAGGAAGGCACCAGAATGCACCTGTTCTCAGGGAATTCTGTCACATGGTTTGTCCCAGGTTGTTTGGAAGGTCCCCCTCCCCTCCCCCCCGCTCCCAGAACGGGGGCAGCACGATTGCTGTTTCTGCAGGGCAGGAAAACCTGCCCTTTCCCGACAACACGGGAGAACTGGAGAAAAGCACTGGAAGAGTAGCAGCTTCGGAATTGCACTAGAGCTATTGCATTAGTGACTGGTAAATTATTCTGATTTAAGTCTTAGTCCTTCTCTTGTTTCTGGACTAACAAGTGGGGTTTCCATGTGTGGATGGGAGCTGCATTTACAGTCACAGCCTGAGTTACATTTTTTTTTCACTGAGAAGCAGCCCAGGCTGCTAGTCAGTAATTATTAGAGGATTTGATGTTAAAAGCAGTAACATTTTCTGCACACAGTAGGTCAAAATCAAGTGGAGGGCTCGTGTTAGGACTCATCTTCACTTCAAGTATGATAATGAAAAAATTATGATTGGAGTTAGCTGTCTACAGCAAAATCTAAATGTGCTTCTACTTCAGGAACTCTCCCTCCAATCAAGCTCCAACTCAGTAAGATTTTGTCCTGGAGAAGTCTCCTTAGAATTATGCTCCAGGTCCCTGACTATATCCTGCACAGTTGAAATATTCAGGTTTTCTTAATTCATATTCTATGTGTGATTTTTGTTGCGTTTCCTTGTTTTACCACATTTTATTTTTGCCTTGATCTGCTGTAAAACTCTCACAGTGGGCATTAGTTCTGAAAGTTTCAACAGCAACCATGTCCAATTTACCCCCAAAAAGGCCCTTCAAATGTAGAAATACATACTTCTGCATCTTTCTTTCCACTGGCATCTCACTAATGTGCTTTGAGGATACACAAATACAAATGCAGTGTTCACAGGTTATTGTTTACAAGAGCATTTTTCTTCATGCTGTTGCTAGATGTGATTCCAGTTTTCATTGCCAGCTGGTCCTCCAGCACATTGAAATTGGCTCATCAGTAACTCTAACAGTCAAAAGTAGTCAGGAAAAAATAGAGGAGATGTCACTCACTCTTCATCTTCCCTTTGCTAAATAGTGGGGGAGCATCTGAAAGCAGCTCCCACACATTCTACATCTGCATCTACAGAAAGGCAGGACAGAGCTTTACACTGTTAGATTTTTCATGCAGAAATGTTTAGCAGTTTTTAGCTCTAGAAAGAGCTAAGTTTTTTTTCTTCTGTTTTAATGAATTGCTTCATACCTCTTCATTTCAGGGCAGATTTAATACTGCTGTTGATATTTTGTTATCTCTGGAGTGCAATGTATTTTGGTTACAGTATAATTGTATTTTACACGTCTTTGTTTAACTTTTGATTCTCAAATGCATCTACTCATACCAGAAGGGAAAACAGGCTGAAGATATTTTAACTGTGTTCTAATGGTTCCTGACTATTAATTTTTAATATTTATTTTTAAACAACATATTATACATCTTTTTTTTTTTTTGGTCTGAACAGTGCATCAATTAAATAGGATGAGGCCACAGTTTAAAATAAGATTCTTATAAATCAGTTTGATATATCTTTTCAAATGCAGAAGAGTATTAGGAATGCCAAAAGATTTCTTCCTTATAAGTTATTTCAGCCAGCAGGGAATTGTTTGTTTGTTTTTTTTCTGCGAATTTATGATTATGGATTCCAAAGTAGGTTATGGTTCCACCAGAAAAATGTTTCTATGCCAAATGAACCTGGAACTGCATAATGCAAACCCGCCTAAAGTGAGGTGGGTAATGAGCATAAAGCAAATACAAATAGCAGAGCAGGAGTGTTGCACAACCTCAGAGATGATTTAATAAATGTTAATTTACTATTAATTGTAGTGTCCTTTATAGGGTTGAATTAAAAATCACTCTACCTACCTGAAATTAAAGATAACACTTTTGACAAGCGAGCAGGAATATCTAAAAGGAATCAGAGGAGGATGGGGGAGAAGGCACAATTCACAGTAGTTTGCCTTGTATAAATTAATTCCAGTGGAATCAAAAGGGGAATACTCTACAAATCATATTTGTAGGTTTCAGTTGCCATTCATGGGGTCTTTTCTTTCTTTTATTCTCTTGTTCTCTCCTTCTCTCTTGTAGTCTCTTTTTCATTCTCTTTTCTGTTTCTTTTTTTGCTTCTGGCATATACTCCATAAATATCTTTCTTAATTCTTTCAAGAATATTTTGTTGACTGAAATATTTACCTGTTTAAAGAACTCCAGAAAAGAAGATTTTATGACCTGCATTGCATTTATTTCTTTGGTGTTTACAGATATGTGTTGCAAAACAGATGGAATTTTTTCAGAATGTCGCACTGGGAACTATCGCCACAGCTAGCATTATTTATGCTTGGGAAATGTTAGGTTGTTTTATATGTTTTGAAGTATTTCTTTTAGCTTTATTAGAAGGTACAGACGAGGTAGAATATTTTTAAAGTAACTGCTCTTCTGAGATTTTTGCCATTTGTGTTTTCGTGAACACGTGGCTGCTGCTTGCAGACGTAGGGTGTTTTGTTGCAGGGCCCGTGGTCTGAAGATTGTCTGTGTGACACTGTTGTGGTATCACGAGCTCTTGCATTTGATCGTAGACCACATCACACGTAATATTTTCCTTGAAGCCCCAGCATCTGAATTCAGGTGATTACATGGGAATCTTAGATTATTTTTTTTGTTTGTTTTAATGAAAATGTTAAGTCTTCATTGTAATGGAAATACATTAAATGTGACCCTCATACTCATTAGCTTAGACCTAAGCTTGTATAACTTCATGTCCGGACTTAGTAAGGGTTACCAACCAGAGAGGCATTAGCATGCTAGAGGAGAAGCATGGAGCAAAACAAATAATCCTTGTTACTTCTGTGCAGAGAAAGCTTAGGCCCCTCCATGTTCCACATGTCCAGAGCTGGCACAGTCCTGGCTAGAAAGAGAGAACTCTTTGGCTTTGGCTTGGCAGCATGGTTGCTGGGGGCAGCAGCAGAATTGATGACAGTGAAGAAAAAGAAGTGATTTTAGTCCCGGACCCAGGAAATGCAGCAACTTCATGGAGAGTTGAGGAGCAGGAGAGCAGCAGAGCCAGTGCCTGATGCCTTAAGTGAGGTTCTCCTGACGGAGGGAGAAAGCATGGATATTTACAGAGTTTGTTTTGTTGGCTAATACCTCCTGCTATTCCGCAAACATAATATAAATATCGTTTTAACAAGGTATATGTTCCATTTCGTAGCCTGGAAGTAGGGTGTTACTAATCACGCTGTTGATGGCTGCCTGCCTACGTGCCGCTTTTCGGACAAAAACAACTTTCCAGTCTTCTGTCAGTTTCAAATCATTTTTACAGGAATGTGCCAGTAACGACCAGGCTAAAGAGAGAAAAGAAGTTTGGATATTGCTCTTAGACTTCATAAAATCTACCCTAGGAAGCCTCCACGTGATACAACTCTTTAGTAAAGAGGCTTTTGGTTCTGCTGCTTCTGAAACTGTTCTTTATAGAAAACATAACAGGAAACAACATTTATTTCCCAACTGTGTTTTTGTATAGTATTAAAAGCATTTGGGCCTGTGGGCTCTTTTAGGACATAGGGAAAAGGTTGGTGACTCTGTTCATGTCTTCCCTTCAGTTTTCTTCTGCACTTCAGACCCAACTGTACACTTAAGACAAAAGACACCCTTACAAGCCAACATAAAGAGAGTCTGGAATCTGTTTGTTTTCAGTATCTCCAGATTTCAGGTGTGCCCTTATATATTGCCATAATATAAGCCCAAGTAGTATTTATCTATCTGCTATAGTCACTGTACCGATAATATCCCTATAAAAGAAAGTTTATTTGAAAATGTACAAATGAAATGAACCTATAAGCCACAGAAATGCTTTTCTCCATCTTCATTCAACAAAGCTTACCAAAGAAAAAATGGCCAAAGCATGAGTTTGTTTTCCAAGATCACTGACAGAAAAATAGGGCTGAGATTGGTTTTCAAGGGTTAAGTATCTTTTAGTACTAACACGAAATGTCAGAAATTTATTTTCACACAGAAGTTTAAGCGTTCTATGTGTGCACCTGGTTCTGAAATGTGAGCTTTATAAAAATCTCCCAAAACAAAATGTTGTAGTCATATTTTTTTTACATCACTTTTAATGTAGGTTTAGTATCATTGCCCTAGCATCTAAGTCTTCCCGGAAGATGATACAGTTAAGTCTTAGAAAGGGATTGCATGATAGAGACTACATCAAAAATTTCAGCAATAAAACAAGCCTTACCCAAATTACAAGTTGAAATACACTGTTTTATTTAATTATTTATTCTAATGAATTTAGTAGTCATGCAAAGTGCCAGACTGACAGCCCTGGAGACTGAGTACGTCTCTTGTACAGACTGTGGCCGTTGGAGACTCTCCTGTGGCTCCGCTAGTGCCCTAACCCTGATCCGTAGCTCCCGTCTTCAGCCACGTGCGCTTCGGCTGGCATCCCCGTTCACTGCTCACACTAAAGCTGCCAACCAGCGCACGCCTGTGATGGGGCGTCCGTGCAGCCCAGGCAGGCGGAGCTGCCCACGGAGCCTGCAGCCACCCCGAGTGGGGCAGGCGCAGGGCTCTCTCCCTGTGCCCTTGCCACANGTCTCTTGTACAGACTGTGGCCGTTGGAGACTCTCCTGTGGCTCCGCTAGTGCCCTAACCCTGATCCGTAGCTCCCGTCTTCAGCCACGTGCGCTTCGGCTGGCATCCCCGTTCACTGCTCACACTAAAGCTGCCAACCAGCGCACGCCTGTGATGGGGCGTCCGTGCAGCCCAGGCAGGCGGAGCTGCCCGCAGAGGCCACCCGCGCAGCGCGGAGCCTGCAGCCACCCGAGCGGGGCAGGCGCGGGGCTCTCTCCCTGTGCTCTTGCCACAGGACTGGGGCTGCCTCTGCTTCCTAACTGCACCTGGGCAATTGTTTACAGCTTTTACACTCCGTCTGTGTACGGTTGCATTTCACACACCCCTTGAGCCACTGTTCAGAGGCTCATTCCCTCCATTCTTCTTACCAGAAGAAATCAAATTAATCACCCCTCAAAATCAAGTTCAAAAACTCAGCCTCAGATGATCCCTTCAGCTTTGCATCTTCCTCCCCACGACACTCACTTGGAGTTCTGGTCAGTAATAAGTTATACTGCAGCTGGCAGAGGAGGTGCACAAATTTAATGGGCCTGGGTGGCCAGGCCTTGGCTTTGGCAGTACCTGCCTGCTTTCTCCTGGAGCAGACCTTGTCCCTGTGCCATGGCAGTTGCAGGGATGAGGCAGAGGCAGCCGTTTGTGCTTCTGCACTGCGACTGGCATGAGTGTGCATTCAGGGCAGTCAGTCTTAATTAGCACTTCGCGAAGCTCAAGTAAAATTCCTCTCCTGTTACAAAAATTCCCCCATATTTGTAAGAAATTACCAAGGATAATGTGAATACTGATGTAATATTATTTACTTGCTAAACAGAATTCAGGTTTTTAAGGACAAATAACCTGGAGATGTACTGCTTTTTGTAATTTGTGGGTCTGTTCTAAGTCAGAATGCTCATAATAAATGAGAAGTGATACGTGATATATTTTCTCTACTTTTTTTTTCTGGGTATATTTTTGAAGCTGTACTGTTGATGTACTTCAATTATACTTTACCCTAAAGTAGAAGGATGTTATCTGAGCTACCACTGGTTGTTTACAAAATAAACTGAAAACAGGAAAACTATTCTTGGGAGATTTTGCACTTCCAGGCTGGCAAATGAACCAAGGCGCTGCATTTGTCATGGATTTGACTGGAACGGCAACATTTTGTGTTGGCTAAGAAAAAAAGTCTGTTCGGGGCAGCTATAGAGCTTTTTGTGGTTGCTGAGATAGAGGCTGCTCGTGCAGCTGGTGCTGTAGAGTTGGCGTAACACTGGTCTGCAGAAAAATATAGGAGCATTGGTGTTATCAGAAGGAAATACTTTGGTAACAGCAGTGGTGTATCGTGCCGCAGTGCCTTCCAGATGACACAGCTGCTGCAGATACGGTTTAGGCTTGCCTAGCAGCATCCCTTGTAGGTCAGGATTCAGCTTTGTATTCTTAGCACATGTGTGTTAATTAACGAGTGGCTTTTTGTCGGAGTTATACTTCTCATTGTATAGCTATTTTTGTGGGAAAGTTACCTGCTATTTATGACTTCTCCTGTGCTGTAACTTTCCTTAAGAGGGTAATAATGTATATCTTTAGGTGAGTGAAATCAGATGTATTTGCAATAAATTCAAAACATAGCTTTCCAACAGCGGCAGCCCAGCTTAGCTTCTGAAGTCAGATACTCAACATTATTGCATACGCACGTCTAAACTCTTAAACTTTTTACCTTCTAAAAGCACTATTGTGAATACTTTGTAAAAAAAAATCCTTTGAAGTAAGTAAAAAATTTAATAATTTTTGTAAATGATCATGTAGTAATTATTAAACTAATATGTAATTAGCATTTTCTAATGACAATCATAATCTTGACAAATGCTTTCATTCATTTTGTTCTGATCATTAAAGACTTTAAAAGCACTGATTTCTGTTAACTGAGTCCCTTGGCTATTCATCACTGATGCAATTCAACCTAATACTCCAGTGGCCGGTAATCAGAGAGTTGCCTATTAAATGAAGGAAATTTTGTCATTGTCTTTATGAACATAACCTCTATTTCTTCCCTTTCTAGCACCACGGGTAGATAGTGTCCAAATTATATTTATCCATTTCTTTTCTAAAATGGAAAATAGTACCAATTTGGGGGTGTTTCAAGTGATAAAAATTCAACAGATACTTTCCAAATATCTTTTACTTATTTTTTATTCATTACATCTTGAAGATTGTTGCTTTGTTTTGTTTTAGGGAGAGGGAGGAGGTTTTTGTAGTATTTTCTCTAATAGAAGAAGTATTGTTTTTTTCTTCAGAAGTAACATGCCTCTTCTCATGAGTACCTGTGGATACCTTTTGTGCATTATCTATGGGTTTGAGTCTGTAAATTGACACATGTTTCTAATAAATTAGAAAATTTATTTCCAAGATGCTGAACACCATGTAGGAAAAGGTCCTGTGTGCAGGTAACGTCCCCTAGTCACTGCCGATGTTCAGTATCCCACTGCTTTGCCCAAGTGCTTTCACCTTGCAATTTGTGGTATTATTCCGCTCTACCACGGCAAAGGGACCCTTCTGATCTCCAGAGCTTTGCAGCAAACTGTGTGGCTGCTCAGATCTCTGCTCTGCTTTGCCAGGAGTAGACCAAGAGTTGGTGGCCCTTCTGCAGCCTGACTCTTTCACAAGCTTGTTTGTCCAGAGGAGCCTCAACCTCGGATATTTCCCTGCAGCTGGAATGTGATTATTTTATATTTATAGAATGTGAAAGATAAAACAAGCACGCCGAAAGTATACGACTGTGATGCACAACCACCAAAATATTCCTGTGGGTTTGTTTGCTTTAGACTCCTGAGTTCATGTAGAGTCAAAATGACTTCAGAAATAAAGACCTACAGAGATGATCAGAAATGTGGGTAAGGACAGCCTGTTCCTCTGCTTTATTTAGAACTGAGCAAGTTAATGGCTGCTCAATAAATAGTAATGATTTTGGAGACATGATGATTGATGTTTCCTGGATCAAAACGCAGAGGTTTTGTTTAAGCACAGCCCAGCTGGCGTATCTTTTGAAACTATTTGTGATCAAAATATGTCAGAGCCATATCTATAAAATGCAGTAGGGAAGACTTTTTGTCAGGGGATTGGTTAATTTATTTTAGCAGTAAACTATCAACTGTATCTTTGATTATTCATCCTTTCTGTCACACCATATTTCTTCCGTGGAGTTGGAGTGCTGCTCTTTTATTCTGTCTTTCAGATTCTGTTCGTTTGGCCGTACGCACACTACCCACAAAAAGGGCTGCATATTGTTGGCTTGAGAAAAGATAAAAGTTGCTGAAAAGGGAGACTTATTAGTGTACAAAATTGTACCATATGCATGCTTTGACAGCTGTTACTTAAGAACAGAAAACTATGGGCTTTTTACTTAAAAAAAAAAAGTTTTCATAATTCAGATAATACCATCCTCCATAAGTCAGAATACAGCTTGATTTAACTGCTGCAACCCAAAACTCTAAAATCAGAAATGATCGCATCTATCCTATTTTGTGATCTCAGTTATTCTACTTTCTTTATGAAGCAATTCTTTCAGCTTTTGAGTTAATAGTACCTCCAAATAAATGGATTCTTAAGATACCTAATACAGATACTTAGCAAAGCCAGATAAAGCCAGACCCGACATTTCTGATATTTTCATGGTTAAAGAGATAAGTAGGATTTAGAACAGAAAATAGACTTAACTTTCTTTTCATTGTTTTCTTGAGCCTGCTTCTTTCTCCCCCCCTTTCCTCCCGTCCTGACCCTCTTAAGGAAAATTAACTAACAACTAGTCTGTTTTCTGACCTTTCAGTTTGTCTTGTTTTTTTATTGTTTTTGTTTATTATTATTTTTATTATTATTATTTAGTTCTCCTCAAGAGCAAAGTAGAAGTTCTTAAGGAAAGCTGATTTATTTAATTGCCCTTTAAAAACATGTGAATTTACTTCAAATGTTGGGAACACATTTACCAGAGAAAAGCCAGAATATTTCATCATTTTTTCATTGTTTAGATACTTCACCTTTAGAAATTTGTCTCAAAATGATTTTCTAAAGTAAACCATGACAAAATGCATTTTTAGGGAATCTTAAAAATCTGAGACTATCCATGGTCTCATGTACATGTAGATGTCCAGAGTGGGGTTTTCTGACTGCGTTGATGGCTAGCAATAGCCATCTTGAACTAGGATTATTGAAAAAACTATTGATTATTGACAAAATGGACTGCAACAGCTCTGAAAGAACTGCTCAGTTGTGTCTGAATGCATTTAGGCAGCTTTAATTCCTGAATTAATTATATGATATACTATAATGCTACAAAGAAGAAGCCATTAAAGTCATCTATGACAAAGGGAATTTGTGCATCAAGGAGTGGATTGTGGTATTTAGCCACAGCTGCGAGCCTGGGATGGCCCCAGTGGCTGGTATAGGGAGAAAGGCTGCCCAAAGAGGAGTTTCTCGCAGAACCTTCTGGTTACGGTGAAGGCAACAAAATGTTATTACTGCCAACTTGACCTATCTGATCTTTTTTTTTTTTTCTTCTGGATAGTAATTTCTGAGCTCTTTCACTTGCATTTAAGTCAATGTATCAAACTTTTTCCAATCCTCACATTTCTCCTGAATTCCTCTCTTTCCTCCCCCCACAAAAACAAGGGAAAAAAAAGAATAACCACTCTTAGACATTTGATTCTAGCTGCATGAGACATTAAAATCCCAAATATTCTAAGCTAACAGTGCTTGTGAAAAGACTGCAGTGATTGATAGCACTGTAGTCTTTGAAACCACACCAAGACGAGTGACTTTTTTCCTGGCTGTCAGTCATTGCCCCCTTCTCTGACCACTCTGTGTCGCTGGGTAAATGAAGATAGAGACAGGACTTTGCTCACTCCCTGCTTTCTCCCATCTCTGATCTTAAAGACTACTTAGTGAGAGAAAACTTGTTTATCCTCTCAAAATGCCTGCACTGCCCATAAAGAAATTTGATTCTTGGTAGAGGCTATAATCCTGAATTTGCATTGTGTGTTGCTTTCCGTGAGAGATACCCACATTCAAAAAGAATGAGGTAATTTTTCTTGCAGAGGTATTCTGATCTTCAAGGAGCACAGCCTCATGCCAGCAAAACACAGAGCGAGGGGCTGGACCGAGGGCCAGAGTACATTTACTGAGGAAAGAATCAGGAAAGAATCTTCTTCTCATGGCCACAGAGCAGCTTTTGGTGTGTGTTTCTGAAGCGGTGCCCTCCACAGCTGCTGCGTTTGCTCTTATTCTGCCTCCTGCTCCCAGAGAAGCCTGTTTGCTTCACCCAGCTCTTTTAGTGCTTTGCAGAGCCCCTTGTAAAAGGGGATCTCGGAGCACATGAGTTTACATGCCCAGTATAAATTCCTCCCAAATATTGCTCCGTCATTACTGAGAACTACAGCACTTCTGCTGCCACAGCGCTCTTGACTGAAGGCATAAGTGGTATATAGGCCCCTGGACAGTTCCCTGGCGCTGGAGTAAATTTTACCTGGAGTTTTTATTTGCAACAGAATGATGATGTTACTTTGGCAGTCAGACATCTTAATTTCTCATTATTATTATTATTATTATCGTCATAGCTGTCCAAGCATACGATCGCATTGTATGATCTGTCTGGAAATTCTAATTCTGATGAGGGGAGATATGGGAAGAAGGAGGTGGAAAATTGAAGGTTTTGGTCTTTGAAATTCAGCTTTTGCTTCAGTCTTGTGAATGTTCCAGAGTCTCCACTGTGATCACGTTCCTGGAAAGTAGAAGAGGTCTCAGATATGCATAACGTGAAACTGATATTAAGGCTATTTGATATTTGTGTACGATGGATTTAATTTTAAATCTCTCCAAAGCTGAGCGTGTTATTTCAGCCCACAATGTGCTTGTATTAGCTCATAGACCTTTCATTGCAGGGCCACTACCAGGTATCACATAAGTACTGTAAAATATTATTCTAACTAGTGCTTCTTTAAACTAGGGTATTTAATATAAGCACTGAATATAATACTAAATTCTACATTTGAGGAATTTCAAGCCTGTGGCCAGGGACACAAAATGGAAAGCCCTGACTGTTAAATAATATACAAAATTAACTATCCACAAGTTTCACTCAAGGAACAGATTAATAAATCTGTCAGGAATGCCTATCCTCCTGGAAATATATTGTAATCTTACCATGTTACTATAGTCCAGTAAAGACTTGGTGATATCAGCATAAATGATTTTATCTAGTATTTTTCTTTTCCAGATAAATCCAAAGGTGTTAAGATCACATTGGTTTTATGGTCATATTTGATATATGATAATATCATCTGTGTCTGCAGAATTTATGATATTAATATGAGGAGAATGGTGGGATTATTATTATGGGTCACACAGTATTACAGATCCCAATAATAGTACACCTAAAAAAAGAAAAACTGTCAGCTGTAGTGTAGTGTCAGCGCCCATCTTTTCAAGCTGTTGTAGTTCACATTAGGAAGAAGGCCATTTTAGCTGGGAGCAGAACAATCTCATTGTATTAATCATTTGCTCTGTTTAAGCAATATGAGAATGTCTGCTCTTAGTGACAGAAATAAAATCCTTGAAGGGAACAGTCTGTGAAAAAAACTCTGAAGGGACGGCAAGACCGCCTCTTTACTCCCCGTGGCCTAATTAGGCACTGGAGAAGCCACCATAAAAGAAATTAAATGTAAAAGGACAGATTAGCAACAGGCCGGTGTGGCATAGCCACACTGCATAGCCGGAGCTGCTGGCCAGCGCTTGTTTAAAAGGGATTTTTCCTGTGACAGTCTCGTGTTTTCCTTCTGCGTTCCCCGGCAGCAGGATGGCACCAAAGGAAAAAGGGCACACATCCTGTGGGGACATGGGCTCTCCTGCTCTTCATGTCGTGTTCATAGACACAGCACAGGCATAAACAGTTTCTAATTGGCATTTTAAAGATGCCTATCCGTGCCTATATATTTTTTCCTGAACAAATATATTAGCACTGGACCCATAGATATATTTAATTTATACTATTAAAAATGTGTTTACTTTTCTTTCCACTGAGTACATTGCTATTGCTAGAAGTAATTCGTCCATCAATTGGCGCTGGAAGTAAAAGGGGTTCAAGGCATCTTACTTTTGTGGACTTTTGAACTCATAAATGGCAAAGCCTTGACTTTGCTCGGGTAGTAACATGTGATTCTTGCCGGGTGTGACTGACCCGGTGCAGCAGGGGTGGGAGACTGCAGACTGTCCATGGATGAGGGTTACTCTGCAGGCAGAGGACGACTGCAGGAAACCCGCGAGGGCTGTTGTGTGCGGTGCAGGGTGACGCTCTCCATCTTCACGCCTTTGCTGCCGTGTGCTGTTCGTGTGGGGGCTGCATTTACGTTACCCCCAAGTCAGCGTTGGTGCTGCTAGAGAAACCGCGCCAGAGGAGGCTGGTGGTGCCGAGCTCCTAAGTTCCTTGGGAATGTCAGGGCAGTGATGTTACCTCTGCCCTTGCAGGGCAAAATCTGCCCTTGGTGCTAGCAGAGTGCAGGCCACTCTCAGCGAAGCAGAATTGTATAGAGCCTTTTCTTCTCCCCAGAAGAATAATATGTTTAAAACTTTTAGCAAACTAAAGTTTAACTCCCTCCTGGCACTTAGAGGCACCTGTGTGGGAGAACGGCATGAGGATGAGCCACAGCTGTGTAGGGCAACACATGACTTGTAACCACTGATCATTAAAAAGGCCCCTGCACAACCTCTGTCTTAAGAATGAAGCACAGCAAATATTCTTACATTCAAAAGTGCTGATGGCTCTGATACTGCGCTGGCCCCAGCACTGGGTCCTTCATGGACCACCAAGCCCCTGCAGCCATCCCTGGCAGTTGCAGGGCCTCCTCAAGGAGCTTGTAGCAGCAAGGCTGGGTCAGACGGGGCCTGTCTGGAGAAGCACTACGAAGAGCACCTTTCTCTCCTCATTTTATGCACTGTTGCTTAANAAAAAAAAAAAAAAAAAAAAAAAAAAAGAAGAAAGAAATAATATACAAGAAAGAAAGAAAAGAAAAAAAAAAGCGTGCTTTTTTTCCACTGTTTCCAGTAGGTAACACTACTACAGGCATTACCTTTCGTAGACAACAGAGCCCAGAACTGATTGTTGTTGAGCAGGGAATATGTGGGAGTTTTCTGTGCCCCTCACTGACACTACCACCCTTGGAAGGACTAAACTGCTCTTACAACCCCGATTCTGTACCGAGCATAGAGAGTTTGTCTTCCTCCTATGTTATGCAAATTTGAGCTTGCACAGGGCAGAGAAAGTGTTGACTCTTCCTGGACAAATTACTGAGATTTCCTATGGTGAGAAAGTTCCCTTTCCATGCTTTTTTTGTCTTTAAAATTTATGTCTTAAAGTCAAGTCTTCCCAGAGACTTGCCTACAACGTTTAGGCTTTCACCATCTTGAGTAGCATTTGTCTTTCAGGCAATCTCTAGTCAGTCAAGATTGAGCACCGTCTCACAAAATGGACTTCACAGTTAATTTTTAGGGCAGTAAAAGTTAGGGCAAAAATGCAGAGGGATAAGAAATTATTTTCTGTTGTTTTGTTAAAGATTAAAATAAACAGATATTTCCTAATCCCGCACTAGCCATCGAACATTCATTATTCTTCCAGAAGCAATCAGCAGTTTCACAGTTACTCTGTGCCGATTTTTATGTTGTTGAATAAATGTTATTGGCCAAAGTTGTAATTATGATGTGCATTTAAATAATGAAATTTTGAGATGAGTAGAGGCTATTTGATAAGAATAAAAGTTAGAGGAAGCAGCTGTTGAATAGTAGTATATGTATATATAGCCATACAGACATCATACGATTTTTTGTGTTAGGAATTATTACACTCAAGTTTCTCTGCATGTGCATGGCATGTAGTTACATTTGTGAGTTTCATACATCCCAGAGGACAGGCATATTTTGTATGTATTACGCTTTTCTGTGCTTTGTTATTGCCAGAAGCCTGAAATCAATACAGCTTTTTCTTTCCGATAATTAAAAGGATGGTTTATCTTTATATGGATCTTTAATTTTAATAAGCTAATAATTCTGATTTCAGCTACTATTATCTTAATAGCTAAGCCTTCTTAAGCATTTTTTATCATAATTTCTTTGGACATTGTTGCCATTTTTTCACTCTGGAGAAATCCTTGCTCTGTAGTGACGTCTGCTGGAAATGGCAAACTGAGACTTTCAAGGGCATACTTAAGCGCTTTAATTCAGGGTCGCCTACTCCATACAGGTTTTGGAGGTAGGGACTGTACAGCAGAGCAACACTGCATTTTCCCATTCCCTACACAGTTGTTGTTTCTGCACTGCATTTAATAGAATTTTGACTTTATCTAGTTATAAACACACACGTATTGCCCTGCAGCATATTCCAGATGTAATTCCTGGAACTTTTGCCATATTTGGCTTAAAAGTTGATAGAGAGGAAAAGTCATCAGATTTTGAGAAATAAGTGTTTGTGCGTTTTATCAAGTCCATAGCGAGGTGCTGTGATTCAGTTATTCAGCACTTTTTACTGACATTTCTGTCACCAGTATTTAAAAAGTTATAGAGGAGTCCATGAAATAAATTTATACTTTTTAATCTGAGACATAGAATTAGGTTGCATTTGCTTTAAATAAAGAAAGTATAAGATTGAAAATAGACATCAGACATACTGCATTAGAAGTAGAAAAGGAAAATAATGAGTTCCATTTTTAAATGAATTTGAAAAGCAATCTGATTTTAGTTCTTGCAATGCAGAGCAAATAAAATAAAAACTATCGTACTTTATTTACTAACCGATGAATTGAATTGTCCGCCTTTTATTACAGATATAAAGCAAAGACTATGAAGAGGCAATCATTTTTGTGGCTATCAGACTTTCAGCAACATATCTCTTGTGGTTTAAATAACAGATAGTTTAAGTGTTTTTCCATTACCTTCGTGTAAATGAAAAATGCATAAAATATTTTAACAAGGCAAAGTAATCCAAGGAGATTGTTATTTTGTGTTACAAATTAGGTTATTTCTGTCATAAAATTAAAGGAAAAAAAATCAACGCAAGGACATTTCAGCTTAATATCATTTACCAGAAGGAACATGTAACAGATTTAATGAGCTAGCAGGTCACCTGAATCCAGCTGTTTCCGACCAGCTTTATGAAACAGAGAATGCAGCTAGCGGTAGGAGGTAAGCATTATTACAAGCTCTCAAGGAGTTGCAAAATCGATTTCTGCTTGAATGAATTAATTTAGATTATCAATTTATAACCAGCTACACGAATCCCATCAACTCAACAATTCAGTGAAGGATCAGGCTCAGCCCTTACAAGAGCTTAACAATTAAAGAACTCTATAGTTATCTCCTGCCCTATGGTGTTGCTAACAAAAAGTTCCTTAGCTTGACAGAATGACAAGGAAAGCGTTTGCTTAAAGACACTACAGGAATGAAGCACAGCTAGGTGAGAGGGAAACGAACAGCTACTGTAAGATACCACTTTGAAGTGTGTCTTACCTTCCTGGAAATTCTATCAAAAGGTAACCAAAAGGTAATGCGGTGATTCTTTACAAGTATGTGGAAGAGATCAAACCATCTAATTTCCATCACATATTTCTAAACAAAATAGTTAAGTATATGGTGCAAAAATAACTACTTATGATTATTGCATACTCTGAAAGTTTATACATGCAGTGCTCTTAAAAAATGTCTTGCCTTTTTGCAGAAATGCAGCAAACTCGTTCCTCTCCCTCCCTGTTCTAGTGCAGTCTCTGAAACCTGGGCAAAGATGATGTAAATTGCTGCCAAGTGAGAATGTTACTGTTTTACATTTACTTTGCACTAGTGTTAAATGGCTACTGGAGATGCAAGTCATTGGTGATTCAGGCTCTCTATGTTTTAATCTTTGACTTATCTCCTTCTTTTATTGTTGCAAAAGGGTTATGAGTAAAAGGACATTTGCTTTGCATCAGTTACTGCTGTCTCTCTAAGTATAAAATATAGTGGTTAGTCTTCCTTGCCTGTTCAGTCATTTTTGGCACAGTGCTTACTATCTCAGGAGACAAGAAGGGTACAATAAGTACAGCACTTTAATAGCAGCCTATGATTTACCAGAGGGACGTTAAACTTAAATAAGTAATTGTGTTTATAAATATCTTTTAACAGGAGCTAGAATTCTGGTTTTGATAATCGGCATCAGTGGTGAAGTGTAAGAAAGTGATCAGCTGTCAGGCCATAAAGCCTTCTTGTTGCCTGAAAATAATCTCAAATTATTACATTTTAGGGCCCAGAAAAATCAATAGGATTATATTTTTCTCTTTCTAAAAGGCACATTTGCAGTGTGATGTTCAAAGAGTAATGGGCATGATGGCTTCTGTTAGGGACAAAATGACTTGTACCTACGTCATGTGGAAAGTATACCACAGAAAAGACCTCAAATTCCTGACAGTGTTCAAACACTAACAGAAATTGTTAAACAACTTTTTTTCCCTATGCCTAAGAAAGTGAGATATTTTTAAGAAGTGTTGAAAATGCATCTTTTGGTCAAGCTTGGATGTAGACCACCAGCGCTTTTATTTCTTGCTTGGCTATAAACAATTGCCTTCTCCAAATTCTCTGGAGGCAGAAAAAAGAAAAACAAATAAACAAAAAACAAAACAAAACAAAAAACAAAGAAGACAATGCAAACTTATTCTACTGCAATTAAAAAAAATAAAATAAATATATTAAAATAAAATAATTGAAAATTATTAGGAAATCTTTTTCTGTTAGCTTTAGTTTGAGACTCATCCTATAGCCTAGTTCCTCCTCATTTATTATTATTTATTATTTCTGTTTTAGTAAAGCTCTACAATAGCACTTGCAGTGTAGTTGTCTGTGAGATGGTAAAATTCCTGTAAGCGCAGGAGTAGGGCATGCCCGGGCACACTGAAGGAGTGAGCTAGCTGCAGTACTGCGAGCAGTGCAGTCCCGGTGCCCGACATCGCCGTGTTTTCTCAGCACAGTGTATTTGCCCCAGATTTCTGTGCTTTCAGTACCTTCCAATACCCTTTCCAATACCCAGGCCAGCTCCGTCAAAGCCAGTCATGCAATACCACCAGTGTCATCACCGCTGTAACCTTTGAGTATGAGAAAGTAGCTCAATGGGCTTTCACTGAAGAAATTCTTCTTGGTTTACCCTTGGGTCGTGCTGTCGTCCTGACAGGGCAGCTGCAGGTTAGCACAGTGCGAGCCTCGGTGCCTTCTCCGGCCTTGCAGCCACCAGCCATAGGGCTGCCGCCAACCTGTAACGTTGCCTTTGCGGGGAGAGGACCCTCCTGCCATGGCCGAGAACCCCCATTTCTCTTGCATGCCCTTCATCAGTTTATAGAGGAATTGCAGAGTTTTCTGTCACTGTTGAGATCCTTTTTTTTGTCTAATTGTTCTGGTCAAGTAATCATGGCTTTGTATTCCAATGGAGTCTTCTTTCCACAAACCCAAACAAGCTTGTTTTTGTAATACCATCACTGCACTGTGGAGAGCTGTGTTCAGAGAGCGCTTCAGGGCTTTTCCAGGTGTGGAGAGAAAGGCCCTCGTCCCCTCATGCCTGGGTGCTGTGCGTGGGGCAGAGCAGCAGCTCCACGGCGAGGCACAGCCTGCCCCCACACTCCCCATCTCGGTGAGACATCGGCGGTGGCTCTGCAGGGCCACCCTGGCCTTTCCGCGTGGGGATCTGGGCGGGAGCTCCGGGAGGCTGCGCGGAGGCACCTGTGCAGGCGGGAGCGTCCGGGTTGAGGAGCTGCAGCCAGAGGCGGCCGCAGCGCTGGGGGCAGCAGGGCCGGCCCAGAGATGGGCACAGTCCCGTGTCGGGAGGGAAGGGCTGCAAAACGCTATTGCCAAGTGTCAGTGAGGCTGGTGCAGCCACAGAACATGGGCAGCTGCCACCCCCGACAGTATATACTGTTATGTTTGCTCAGTGCCTGTGATATAAACAGCAGGAAGACCCAGCTGGGAGAGCACAGCAGGGATGCACCAGACATGGCTGGATAGGACCATGGGATAGGGCCTCCAGAAAGCCAAGTGCTTTCTAAACAGGAGACCTGGACCCATGAGCAAAGACATTGCTGTTTGCTTTAAGATTTGCTGTGTTTTTTGGAAAGAAACAGGCTTGTGTTAAATAAACACAGTACTTCACCAGTTTCTTTTCCCTGCTAACAAAGTTCAAGGGATTTAAACTATATTTCTGGCCAAACAGGGTAATAATAGCCTTCTTATGGGTGGGATTTCCTTTGCATAGCTTCCTTTCAGAAGGGTGCAAACATATTCATCCAAAGTGATTATTTGTTTAATTATCCCAGAGAATGCTGGTAAGCTTTAGGATTTTCTAATTTAGAAAGAGGCCAGCAGAATTTTTTTCATTATTTTCATAACTCTCACTATAATCAACTGCAATTTTTCAAACATATGTTTCCATTTTATTTTATGTTGGCAAAGCCTTTGAATGCAGTCCCTAGTGCTTACCTTAACTACACCTCATAGAGGTTGTAAATACACCTCTCCTCAGCTGCATTGCAGCTAGAGACAGCTTCTGGCAGCAGGCTAGGATGGGCAAATGACCTCAAAATCCTGAGGGCCTATAGCAGCGGTGTTCCACATTATTGATAGTAGCAGAGATATTGACAGTCTGTGCTTGGAAGGAAAATAGGAGTTTGATATGACATATTGTGTGTCTCAGCAAGACTCATAAATAATTTTGACAAGTTTTTGTATGCATGGGAAAGTCCTTGATTCAGCCTCCCATAAAAATAAACTTCTATTATGGAATGTATTTGTCAAGTGGCTGTGTGATGGATGGAGCTGCGTTTACCCCTTGGCAGTTCGATGAGTTTTAGATGCACAGCTTACCAGAGAGGATTTACGGGCAGTACAGAAATAATTATTCAGTATGAAATACATAATTCCTGTACCTGAATTTTCATTTTTTATTATATTTTGTTTCTGTTGCATTTCTTGTCCTTAAGACAAAAGGCCTTGCCACTTTACTTGAAGCTGTTGTACATCTATAGTTTCTGTTCAGAGAAACGAATTCAAGTCCAGATCATCTCCCAAACTTGGCTTTTGTTTTTTGTTATCTGAATAGGAGCTTTTAATAAATTAACCAAAAGAAGAAAGCCTAAATTTATACATTAATATATATTTTTTAACAGTAGACTGTATTGAAAAGACTTCTAGAGGGAAAAGGAATGAATACATCAGACTACATTTAGTTTATATCTTATGCTAGCTTTCACCAGTATTTCTCACTTCCTCTATTTTAACTCTATTTGAAAAAAAAACAGATAAGAGAAGGACACTCCTTTCTGATAGAGAACCCAGATCACTTGGTGTATTTGTTATATTCTTCCTTAAGGCACCTCTTGTAAAGCTACCCTTAGACTGTTTTCTTTACAATAGTCTCCTTTTCTGTCATGTTTGCCTTCATAGTTCCTCTTACCTTTGTCACTTCCCTCTGTTTATTTCTTATTCCTTTCACCGGTTCCATTTCAGCTTTTTAAAAATTTCCTCTCTCGCTCTTCCTCCTGTTCCTTTCTTCTTGATTGAATGTTCTGCCTGCTTCTTGCAGTTCCTTTAGCCTTTTCCTCTACCTTCTTCCTTCATCTCCAGTTCATTTTTTCTTACTCTTTTTTCCCTCCTTGTACTCTGCACCTTCTCGTATTCTGGTTTATTTTTACCCTGTTCCTTCTTTCTCCCCTACAGGTCACTTTTTAGCCTCTACGCTGTTATTTGTCATATCCAACAGTCACATTTTCTTTCCCTACTTGCACTTTCTGACCATGTCCTTCTGACTGATACTGGTCATTCCGTGTTTCTAATGTGGTAGTCTGCTTGGCTGGCCACACAGAACATGAAACCTGACCAACCTGTGAACCTGGCACTCTTTTACCCATTGCAAGAAGACACTAATTAAAATTAGTTCTTATATCCGTAGTTGGGAATCTCTCTGCCTTTTTCTGCAGGAAAAACAGAATATGTTAGCGGAGCTTTCTGTTGGAAAAGACTCCAATTAAAAGAGTAATAATTTTGAAAAATACTTTTAGCTTATAGTATGTCATGTTATAATCAGGTTAACAGATGCCACTCGGGTGGGAATTGTTGTGAACATAGGAAGTTTACAGGAATAGCAATCCATTTTTTAAACAGAATATTTACTTTAAGTCTTTATGCTATTTACCATATTCCCTCTACACATTCTTTATTTTTAAAAAATTGGAGATTTTTATAGAGCAATTTGCGCGCAAACAGGAGTGACTGCTCAGTCTGTTGAAAATGAGGCAGTGTGTTCGTCCTCACAGCTGGACTCTGCAGCCTGCCGCCGGGTCCCGGTGCGGGCCGCGCTGGGCCGCCTGCCCCATCTGCCCGCACGTCCCCAGCATCCGGGCGGCTGCGTTGGGCGCCGAGTGTGTGGCGAGGTGAAAAATTATCAGACTTTGTCCTAATACTTCCATTTGCTGCTTAAGTTAGGAACAGGGAATTATGTGTCATCCTGTCTGGGCTCTGTTAGTAAAGCTTTGCAGAAGGCCTAAATCACAGGCCTCTGCAGTCAGTGAAATCCTCTTGCCCTCTGCCAATCTCCCGTACCTGCCGTAGCATATAGGGCATTCTGCGATTGTTGAATGATTATCTTCTACTTTTTGTACTACAAACTGTCTGCCAACAGCCTGCTCTGGGGTTTATTTGGCCACAGTTGTTTGGTGGAGCTCCTGCCCAGCAGAACTCCATGGCTACTATCGCTCATCTGGATAATACATCTAAATGACAAGGATTTGTCTACTGCACATAGTTATGCCACTGCAAAAATATCACAGAAAAAGAAGACAGGCAGTTCTGAGTTGTACGAACACGCATTTATCTTTCCTTATACACAAGTCTTGCACGGGATGGGGCCCTGCAAGTTAGGACAGTGAGTGCCCCCTCCATTTCTGCTGTCTCTACCGTGGAAAAGTAGCTGTGGGAGAGAACAGAAGTTTAAAATAGCTCAGCTGCCTGAGGTTGGTGGAGGCTCCTTCTCCTTTAAAACTAAATCCCAGAGGCTGTATTAAAGAGTTGCCAACTTTATTGACGTGTCACCATTTGCTTTGCTACAGTTGAAGGTCTGTGTGTACTTCCATTATAAATCTCCTTAAGAGGAGGGAATTTATGACTTAACTATTAAAAACATTTTTGGCCTAAATCTTGTTTAAGAAATTCCCATCTAGAAGCAAGTACATTTTTATAACAATTTTCAGTTTTTTTTCTGAAATCAATTTCTCTGTAATTTTGTGCTAAATACAAAAAAAAACATTTTATGGCTTTAGCTGCTTTTCTTCACTTGTATTTCTGGTAAAGCACACAGTTAACCTTAATAATGAAATAAATGGGCACTTAGATGTTTTTGTATTACTTGGGGTTTTTTTGGGAGGACTGGGGGGTGGGAGAAGTATTACTGCTGCTGGTTAGAGTATGTCTGTATGTATTAAAATCTCCCGTTCTTCATCTGCCCATTTGCCCTCCGCTTCCCCCAAACTGCTACTTCATGTGCAAAATTCTTTTAACAACATTTTTTTAATGCATTCTCATATATCTGTATGAACAGTGTTCTCTTAACATGATGATTTCTAATAAGCATCAAGCAATTTTAAAATCTACAGTGCTGTGTCAGATTTCTATTACTAATGTCTTTAGGCACCTTCATTTCAACCCATGTTGTGCTTCAAGGATCTGTCGAAGTGCTCTTCAGTGCACCTGAAAGCATCCTTAAAATAGAACAACATGCTTTGAAATTGAGGGGCCTGGAAGCAAACTAGAGGGGAAAATAGCAGCTTTCTAAGAGTCCTGTTTTTCTCTAGTCTTGCTTTTGTTTTTATTCCACTATTAAAACTTATTAAATTTCGTAGCTTGATATACCCCTGTGGTAGTCTCACTGAAAGTCATATTAGTTTCTGAACTTACTTGTTTGTACTCAACTGAACCCAGTTATCAAAGGATTTCTGTAAGGGCTCTTGATGATTTTTCATGTTGCTTATTTGAATATTCAAAAACTCTTACTTGAAATGTATAGATGTCACTTTCATTCGGCAACAGCAGTGAATGCTGAAGTATTGAGCGCAGAGGCAAGAACTGGATGTTTCAAAGCAAGGGACCTGCTGCTGACTGGCTTTCTATTTTCCTTTACTCCTTCTCTTCTAAGGAGTTATGAAGAAATAAATAAATTTGTAGAGTTTCTCCTGCTTTCTCTATGCATTTTCTCTCAAAAAGTGAGATAGTAGCAATGATGGTTACTTCTAAAGGAAGAATAATTTTAAATACTTTCCTATAAAATAAAAGCATTTGTAGAGGACAATAGATATACATTTTTGTCAAAAAAAAATGTAGAACATGTTTGTGTTAAGAGGCAAAAAGGAAAAGTAATGGCTTTGAAAAAAATGCTTAGCGTATACTTTGTTATATGTCTAAAATTCTGTGCAAAAACGTATTGTTCTTGAGCTGGATGGCAGTAGGTGCCCTCCTAGACATCTAATCTGTAGTTTTGTAGAAAAAGCATCATCAGAGTTCAAGATTGGAATCACTCTATAGGCATGTGCGCTACATTTCCCTCAAGCTAACATCTTGTGCTTTAGTGGCTTTGATATAAAAAGATTTCTAACATGCATGTTTAGGGGAAAAAAACTCTAAAATCTGAACTATTAGTGTAATTGATACAATGGTACCTCCATTTTAAAAGAACCTGAAAGGCAACTGAGGGAACTGATCCTGTTCACCTGTATCATTCATCTATATCAAAACTGTATCATCAATGATGCAGTGATACCCAATGATAGTAGCTATTTACTATATCTTTGGGTATGTATGTATAATAATTACTGTAACATCACAGTTTACTACAAAATCCTAATTTAAGGATATGAATGTGGTCAATAGGAACTGTTTCATATGTGTCCAAAGTATATAAGAAAAAAAAAGAGAGAAGTTATTCATACTCACTCAAGACAGACATCAGTTTCCTTTTTAGGGAATAATTCCCTTTAAGTGTGGCATGGGAATAGGCTAGTTATTGACAGGAGAAAATCGAAACATGTATAAAAAGTGTTACGTATAATTTGGTGACATTTGACTACCCATCCTTACACATGTGGTCAAATATACCTTCTGGAAGGTAGATCTGCCTTAGACTACTTGGTGCTCCTATGTCAGGTGGGTAAATAGACCATGCTGGAGAAGGTTGATATTTAAGAGAGGCATTTTGAAGATACCTGTATGCTGACTTGTGTGGTGGTCACTGCTCAGGCCAGGAGAAATAGGTCAGAGGACGTTCCCTCTCTCCTGTTCAGAGGAGAGGAGTGTCACAGCTTACCTAAAATATTGCGGTTTAAATTGCACGGGTAGATCACTGACCCTCCATTTTCTCTGCAGTAAATATAGGGAAAGAGGTAAAGGGAGGTCTGACCTCCATTATCCATGAATATTTTCAAGTCACGAGCAGAACTGAAGGTGCTAACTTCTTCAATAAGCAATTAAATAGATTTGGACAGATTTTCCAAATACATGTAAGAATCTACATCTATATTACGTACAATTCAACATACTGCAATTTCTACTTTAAGCTCTTAAGTTACAGTATGGGCTTTTATTTTAGGTATAGTAGGTTTTAATGGTATAGACTGGATGAATTCACCAGTGGAGATGACTTGTGAGTTGCATACAGTGAAGTTTTAAACAGAACGAGCTAATGCCTTAGCCTACAAGTTCATTGCTGTTTGCACCATCTCCATAAAAGAAAGTTTCAAACCCTTAATTTAGAATTGGTGAGCATTTGTCAAGCACTCATGTTGACCTACTCTTTCTTCTCATACAAGATCACATTAGCTACAAATTTAGCTAATTTTACTACAGTTTGGATGTTTAAAAAAAAAGTCATGGAACTGATGGAACTAGCTTCTCTTAGAAGATTCCTGTTAGCTCGGGATAGCATTGCAAAAGAACAGTTTTGTAAAATTGTGATTTTTGTTATGAACCAGAACCCTAAGCCTGAATCACTAGTTGGTAAGATTTTAGTTTTAATAATCTGTGGAGATCACCCTCAAACATCCCTCTGTCAGAACAGTGACTCCTCAGCCCGCCTTTGCATAGACAGATGTAATCTTAAACACGTGGATCCCAAGGGTTTTCTTCACATCTATATTCTTCCATTCTCTTCCAGCCAAAGTCAGGAAAACTAGACTTGATCTTTTTAATATTATTTCTAAGGTAAAATCCAGTAAATCACCATAAAAAAAAAAAAAAGAAGCCTAGTCAAGCAATTTTTTGTGCCTGCATAGACACCATTCAAAACAACCATAAACTTACTTTTGAAAATTAAAAATATCGAATGAGGTTTGCAGCTTTTCCCTGTTACTTGCTCTAGAGTTTAATAGTTAACATTAAAACTTTTACTTTAGAAATTTACATCTTTAAGGACATTTCCAGTTAGGGCATGAAGGTAAAAAAAGAAAATCATTGATGTGAGAGAGAGCTGAACTGGGTCAGAACTCAAATTCCTGGGGCAACTAGTACTAAAGAGACTAAAACTGAATATGAATTTTAGCAACTATTAACACAGAAGTGCAAACTGTATTCTTCAAAGCCAAATTTATTTAGGGCAGCTTAGAGTGGGCCAAACCAGGAGTCTAACACTCATTTGCATGTGACTCATTAAAAGCCATTTTAATGCTATGTTGGGTTACCGTTGGCTACAAATATTATAATGCTCCCAGATGCCAACTCGGCCTGTTGCTGACTGAAATGTAAAGTCTTATAACAGATTATCTTATTGTGTCTCTTCTATCTCAGCTCCAACCTCTGGAGAAACAGTAAAATTTTGACATAGATTTTTTTTTCCCATAATTTCTTCTGTTTTCTGCTTTTCAGAAAGCAGGATTTATTTGTTTATGTGAAATATGTGCAAACAGATTACCGTGTTATTAACAGTTCTACACTTAAATAGATGCTAATGTTTTAGTTTTGAAAGTTGCTATGTTATTGCCAAAATAAGGAGACAGTCGTTTCATTATCTTAAAGATCTTTCTGTGGAAAATCTTTTGTAACATGTTTTCTTTCAATACATTAATGTGTATCAGCATCTCAGGAGCAAGGCTGGGCAGTTGCTCATCTGTGATACTGCAAAGACCTGCTCAACCCTCCACTAGGACGTATGAACAGGATCACTGAGAGTTGTTACGGGAAGGGAGCTTTGTTTTCGGTGTCATGGCTGTTATTATTTCTAAAAGAAAAAAATTTTGTATGGCAAATTAGTTTAGCTAGAGAGTCTGGGCAGACATGAATTTTAGTGATTCCACCCTCCGTTTTCTGACCTGTCTTTACAGTCTCATTTGTGAGTGCATTCTTAACAGTACATGGTATATACATGCCAGTTTCTAACATTCTGCTGAATTCGACTTGCATGCGGATTATCTTTTCTATTATGACTTTTTTCAGATAACACAAAAGTAGCTCGCTTGGATTTTTTCAAACTCTACAGAAAGTATCGCTAGGCAGAGCCAGTCATGGAATATCTATCTCAGCCAATATAAAGAGAAAAAAATAAGTAAATGAAAGCAGATTATAATTTAAACGAGACCATCAAACTTCTTGACCAACAGGCTCTAGATGTCAGAGTTTATTCAAGAGCCAGTTAGCAAGAAAACCTTATTTTGATGGAACAGGTCTTTCTGAGCCAAACCAAACTGTCCTCCAGGCAGAGATCGGGCAGGCCAGGTTTCAGTCTTCTGTTCTGCTTACTATTTAGTCTTCTTTTTGAAATTCACTGCTTCTCTCCATGATTCATTTCCCTCCAGACCTAACCATTGTTTCTCTCTTATTTGACCCTCTACAGAAATATCAGATCTATCTCCTCACTGTACAGTGATGTTCATTGCTTTTATTTATTTTAAACTTCCTCTTCATCTTTCCTTTCTCTTCTCTCTTCTTTTTTTTTTTTTTTTTTTGATGATGGAGCAATCTGCAATGTCTAGCTGAACTGGTATAAACATGGGTTAAAGGGAATTAAGCATACCTGTGTTCCAGGAATAGCTGCAGTAGATGAATTTCAGTGGAGTAACTAGATGCATTTTATTTTAACTTGATGAATTTCAGGGTAAAGTTTACTAAAAGATATGCAAAGCCAAAGCAAGCGAGGACACTGGGGATTGCTGAAAGAGAAAGATGCAAGTGATGGAAGGCCAGGCAATGTGTAAGGGTTCAGGGAGGAGAGTAGGAATAAAGCAGAGACTGTGTAAGATCCCCTTCCCACCTCTTGGCTGTGTAAGACCTCATGTTGCTTGTACCCGGCAGGTTATGTTAACCCTGAGCAAGTGAGAACCTGGTGATGAGGAATCACAGTCTGCATTTTCTCACGTCCCGCCTGCTGTCAAGGAAAACGCCAGAACGGTTAAAAATAAACAACGAACAAACCAAAAACACTCTGGAGACTCTAATGAAGCTTTCATAGTCTTTATTTTATATTGAACTTTGCTGAAGGTTAACCTTGAATTATAATTTGCTTATTAAATTACATATACATTCACAAAAATGCGGTAGATGATTGGAACGAGTCATTTCTAGTAGGATCATGCTCTCACCAAAGTACCATGTTTCATCCATCTATGCCTGTGAAATTCTGCATGGTGGGGCTCATCTGTTGCGGCAGTAACGTAGACCTGCTTGTAAATAAATGAGAGGAAGCCGAGCATCAGAAATAGAATGCAGAGAGGAATTCCATGAGTTCGCACAAGATATTAAGGGAGGGTAGTATATTTTCAGCACCGCATACTGTCTGTGCTTTATTAGTGCAGTCTTGACTGGAATTCCAAATTCCTCGCTTTTTCTGTGTTTTATGGAAAGAAAAATATTCATTTGACATAGAATTTTTAATTTTCTTTACAATATTTGTCAGTTTACCGTTCAGAACAGTAAAATTGGGACAGTGGGGAAAAAAAAAAGAGAATTCAGGTACATTGGCAATGATTATATTAAATATTCTTGAAGGTTGGGTAGGCCCTTAGGTTCTCCAAGTTTGCTATTTTTTAATTTGTGACGGAAGATTCATCAGTTTTTCTGTGCTGTAAGTATTTTAAGTATGTATTGGGATCTATTTGACATGCCTAATTTAAAAAGAAAAAATGGTACTAATGGTATGTGGGCAAATTTAGGCAATTAGTTCTGTATATATTCATGTAAGTGTTATGGTGAAGCTTCATGGATTTGGCTTATGTTTCGAAGTAGGTGCTTTTGTAGTTTTTTATTAATTTAGTTGGAATGGCTGCTTCACCCCCAGCTTCTTTTCAGATGTTTTAAGGAAAATTTTGAATGGCAGCTCAAACTTAGTGCTCCTTTCTAGTATTTCATTTATCTGGTCTCTTACATCTTCCCCCTTCAAGAAAAATTAGATAACTTGGTCTCCATACATTCATTTTTACTTTAGCCCATTTTCCTTACCCATTTTTCCTTTGTGTTTCCATTCAAAAGCAAGTTTAAAAAACAGGTTGAACTAGTAGTTTGTGTTTTGTATTCCCTCCATATCTTACCCGGTGAATTTTTCATTCTTATATGTCATATACCATATATATGGTGCCATATATAAATGGTATATATACCATACATATATGGTGCTTTATTTGGGTTGGAATGGTTTTTACTACTCCTATTTTACCATTTCCACAGGTATAGTTCATGCAAAAAAATGCAGAGAGGGATTTGGGAGTCCTGGTTGACAACAGGTTAACCCTGAGTCAGCAGTGTGCCCTCGTGGCCAAGAAGGCCAATGGGTTCCTGGCCTGCACCAGGAGGAGCGTTGCCAGCAGGTCGAGGGAGGGGATCCTGCCCCTCTGCTCAGCTCTGGTGAGGCTGCACCTGGAGTATTGGGTGCAGGTCTGGGCTCCCCTGGACAAGAGGGACATGGACCTTCCAGAGAAGGTTCAGTGTAGGGCCACAGAGATGATTAAGGGACTGGAGTGTTTGTCATATGAGAAAAGACTAAGCGAGCTGGGCCTGTTTAGCCTAGAGAAAAGAAGACTGAGAGGAGATCTGGTCAATATGTACAAGTACCTGAGGGGAGAATGCGGGGAAGATGGGACCAGGGTTTTCTCCGTGGTGGCTGGTGACAGGACGAGGGGTAATGGGTACAAGTTGAAACCCAGGAAGTTCCATCTCCATGTGAGGAAGAACTTCCTTCCCGTGAGGTTGACAGAGCCCTGGCACAGGCTGCCCAGAGAGGCTGTGGAGTCTCCTTCTCTGGAGATCTTCCAAACCCGCCTGGATGCCACCCTGTGCCACGTGCTCTGGGTGTCCCTGCTGGAGCAGGGGTTTGGACTAGATGATCTCTAGAGGTCCCTTCCAACCTCAACCATTCTGTGATTCTGTGATTCTGCAGAAGATTGTTGTTTCAAGCATACAAGGTGAAATACGTAAATATATTAAGCATTATTAATATTCTAAGCAGTTACACAGAAAATTGCTAAGCATGCTTTTGTGTGTGTTTTCTTTGCTTCTCATTGAATGATTTGAGTTGAAGTTTTGAATACTTTGTTCATAATTTGTTCACCTGTTCTAATACTAAAAGGTCAGACTCTCAACTGAAACAGTAATTTTCATCCCTTGCTGCAAATAATTATTCCTCTTTAAAATATGTAAAAAAGACTTGGGCTTGATTCAGAACATTGAATTTGAAACTCCTAAAATTTCAGGATTTGGAATTTAGATTGCATCCAAATTACACAAATGATACCAATTCCCATTATATACTAAAATCAAAAGGAAATAAATGTCCTATTTAGATATTCTCTGATGGTCTGATTTCAATCCAAACTGCATGTCTGCAGCTCATCCCAGATCAAAAGTTCTAAAAAATGAAGAGGGAAATATTGCTTCAATACTATTCCCTCTATTTAGTCCAGTCGTCTTGTAAATGTTTATATTATTTTAGAACCCCAAAAAAAGGTTAGTTAACAGTGACCACTCACCACTTCACAGCTTGCCAACAGCAAACAGTTTTTTTAGCAGGTTAGTAGAGGAGTAGTAATGGTGATGGAGGCCTGAGTTTGTTTGTGGCGATTTTTTTTTCTTACTTTTTCCTTTTCTGTTTTACATATTGATGAAATAAAGACGAGGTAGATTAAATGATAAAACTGTTTTCACAAAGTGAATTGGTGTCAGAGCTGTGAACTCCTTGAGTTCCTTCTTCACGGCTCTTGCTCCAAGCAGGGCTGCATTTTTACAAAGGGTTATTGTTGCTTCATAACCAGTTGAAATAGTTGCTTTGGCTTTTGTTAGCTAGATTGTAACCCAAGTTTATGGCATAAAATATTTATTCTTCTTTGTGTTGCTGCTCAGATTCAATGTAGTGCGGTTTTTAGATGGTGATGACATGAATTTGTGGAAGAGCAGAAAATCATAGACTTTTAAAACAGAAATAGTAGCCAATACATAGTAGGGCTGAAAAACCAATAATGAAATGTAGGTGGTTGTTGCTGCTAATTAGTTAAGTCTGTGTCATGTGCAAAATGGCATTTAGACACATAGGTAGATCTGCTTACTGGTATTGAAATGTAACTCTCGGTACTGTTTGAAAACAAGCTGTCATATAAGTAGTTACAAAAAATGAAATAGTCTAAGATATAGAATATACCTGGGAATAAATGAGATGTGCAGAAGTAAAAAGGGAAGAAAGCAACTTAAAGTTGTCTGAATAACTCTGTGAAGAGAATAGAGAGTTTTGGGGGTTTTTTTCTTTATTGATTATTCCCAGAACTGAAGGTTTCACAGTTAGATTGACAACTGAGTTATTTGCCCATACCAAGTGACTGACAACAGATAATGGAAAGGCTTTTACCATGATATAACAGCAGAGAATAATTTCTAATTTACTACTATAGTTCTCATCAAAAGTACCCCAGCAAAAACAGCAGATTTATCACTTCAATTACTGGAATTTCACATTTCGTTTAAAGAGACATGTTTCTATAATGTGACAGGCTTTACAGATTCTGAACTTCTTCAGACATTTCAGCTATCAGAGTAATCAGGAGGAGATATAAATGAAAGCAATTGTTTTAGTTTTATAACTTTCTGTGCTGTCTACTGGCAAGAAACGAAACAGGCCATAAACTGATGGTCTTTGCCAAGTCTATAAAAGGGAAAAAAAGACATTTCATATCACAGTCTTTTTTACATTTTATAGCAACAGTCTGATAATGCACAGGTATTCAATTAATATCAGCAAATTAACTTTTGTGTCGATGCATAGATATAGATATTAAAATCAGTCAAGATATAGATATTAAAATCAGTCACCTGGAGATGTTAAAATGTTATTTACCTCAAAATATACTGAACATATTTTTAAATACATTTATTCCTATCACTTCTATCCAGCTTGCATGCCTCAAGCGATGAGAGGGATTCGAAAGATTAATAAAGATTAATAAAAAGATTAATAAAAAGATACAAAAAACAAATGATCAACAACTATAGGCTTCTGTACCCTAAAAAAACCATCCACCTGAGTGATGAAGCTGATTTTAAGTATTCAAACAGGTAATATTTTCTGCTGTTTTGTGAGGAAGGTGGAGTGTCCCAGGCCTTTTATTCAGGAGACTCGCTGAAATGTCTGTGATCCTAAGACTACCTCATTTGGTTGCTCGTGGCTTGAAAAGTGGCAAATGCAACATTTAAACCATCAGCTCTGGTGATACTTCTCCATTCCCAGTTCCCAGCTGTTTTACCAAGAGTCGCTGCTCCTAAATACAGCCTTGCGCAGGGTTGTTTCTACCTCCCGTCAGAGCAAAGAGCGAGAGGCCAGGGCTGGGGATGAGCCACACGTCAGGAATGGCACCTCATGGGAGACTTCCCGGTGGCCCGCGAGGCCGAGCGCGCTCCCCTGCGCGAGCCATGTGCAGGGGCTGGCACAGGAAAACACTGATAATGAAACCTCACCAGCTAGGGAACGCGTTCGGGATTTTACTGCAGCTGTTGCCGAATTCAAATCCACACATCGAATTCAAATCCACAAATCCACACAATTACGATATTTGTTGTAAATAAAATGCTGTTGCCTACTGTGCCTGCAAAACTAGTCCAATGGTTGCTAGAGTGCAATTTGTATCACACGGCGTACATTTACTTGGAAGAGAGGAGTTTATCTATTGTATCATATGTGAAAAAGTGGATTATTTCGGATATTATTATTATTTGCAGAAGTGGAACGCTGGAGAAGTTAAGCCAGTTATACAATTTTATTGCCTGTGATAGCTATATTTTCAAGAAAAGCTGTGATTTAGATCACTGAAAGGAAGTATCTGAAAGCCATATAGAGTGTCAAAGTTGTGTTAAGTGATTGAGCACATCTGTTTATGAGGTACAATACTTGAGCAAGAATGTTTATGAGGAGTTCTGTGGGGGTCGATATCAGATTAAAAAGCTATTTATTTGCTTTGTACTTCTATATTCATGACTTAAAGTAGATCTTAATAGATTAGTTGCGTATTCCACTATTTTTATTTGTCTATCCTTATAGAGGGTGGGGTGGAGATACCCATTTATTTTGGGCAAATGATCTTCATTAAAAAAAAAATTAAAGGATTGCAAAATTCCAAGATGGCATCCACAACTGAACCAGTGCTTCCTTGATTTATATAGATTCTTCCCCTCAAATTTGAAGGTAAAATTATTTTGGCACATCATTAGCATTTTATTTACAGTATTCACAAAATAGTAATTCAGACAATTTAACAGAAGTAGTGCTAAGTCTAAGTTAAATTTAGGATAAGTGTTTTCTTAACAGAATTTTTTCAAATAATTTCATCCGCAGTGGTGCACAATGGCAGATGTTTGCAAATCTTGGTGTAAAACTGATTGAAATATTTTAAGAAAACTGAAATAATGTCAGTGACAAAATTTATTTTACCAAGTGCAGATGTAAGACATCAAGTTCTCAGACTGATGGCAGAATTAACAAAAAACACCATCTGGTTCAATAATTATCTGAAAATACCCATATTCTCGGATTTGTTTTAATACCACTTAGTTCCCAGCTTTATTTTATCTGTGTTTGCACACCAATGAGACTAGATTGTGCAAAATGAAGACTACTTCCATCTGATCATTTTAAAAAAAAGCAACGTGTTTTTGCATGAATAATGAATCTTTGAATTGTTACTAAACAAGCAAATTATTTGCGTATGTGTCACATCGGTTATCAAGTTTGCACATGTGACAGCTTCAACAGCCGTCACATAAAATGCATAGAGCTTGTAACCATATGTTTTTGCTTGACAAAAAGCTAAAACTCAAGATCAATTTTCAATATGGAATGCACAAATTAACACTTTAAAATGCACCACAATATGTACGGCTTGGCAAAATTTGCAGAAATAGCACGTTTCTAGATATTAACTGATATCTTTGGATTCGACCTTAAGGTATTCAATCATTTTGATTAAAAGACTGATTTCTCATAAAACCACAGTCTGTTGGAGGCGCAAAGCCAATGACATTTGAGCATTCATATATTTTCATAAACTTTGAACAATGTCAGTGAGACACCTCTTCAATCTTGGCCACACAACAGCAGGGTATTCAATCTTTCTTTAGCTTAAGACAGAAAATTTGAATATCAGCATAGGGTTATTAATGTGACAGTTCACATGGTGTGCACCATGTTGATTCTTAAAAAGCAGATCTGTAGAATGTATAGAGGGCTCTATTTTGTACTTGTGCTGTTAAAAATCCAACAGAAATGTTTAAAATGCGTTTTTATGGCTTGATCATTGCACTTTTTAGTAGTAAAACAGGAAGAAAATTGACTGCAGTTCTACACCTTGGAAGTTACTAGTATTATGATTATGTCATCTGTTGTATTTAATATTAAAGATGTACAATACAGATTTCATAGAATATTATTTAATTCTTTTTGTTTGTAATAAATGGCATTAGCAAGTGCCTAAGCAGCCATGCAGTTAAATATTTAGCTACTTCACCTCCCCCTTTCTCTTGGCTGACTTAATGTCTGTCGGAATTTATAGCATTCTAAATAAATAAAAAGAACCCCCTATGCTTATTTCTTTAAATTCAGAGTTTTGAGTAATGTAATGTTGTTCAATGTAAGCATGTCATTTTACATTACATCATGTTGTAGGTCAGATGCAATGTAACTTTTTATGATGCATTGTAAATGACAAAACATGCTGCAATATGTGATATATATTGGTACGTGCCCCTGATAACATCGCTTTTTCTTTAGAGTGTTGTCGCCTGAGCAGCTTGGGAGAAACCAGATGGTCTGCGAGGGGAAGATGAGCAATTCTGTCTTGCCCAAACTGCAAATGTGACAACACACTGTTAAGACAGGAGACAGTGAGGTGCATGTGTTAATATAATACAAGGCACCCGCAGATGTCCCAAAGTTTTCATTTAAAAAGCCCTGCTAAACAGCCAGAGTGTGGAATCTCTTCCTATTTAAGCGGTAATGGAGAGATCCACTATTACTGTTGTACCAGGTGGGTAGGAATCAGATTGGTTTCGGATCCGTAGGTGCCTTATGATAAATATTGACTAGCCCTAACCAGGAAGAAACAAGGAATATGTCTTGCAATTCAGTATTCCACTTACCTCAGCAATGCTTTAGTACTTGTATAACATGTTTTATCTCAAAGGATATTGGAACCTGCCATAAACTTCCCCCAACTCCCAGCACCCTCACTTCCCGCTGACAACGAGCCGTAGTGGTGCAGTGTGTAGGGTGCTTTAACAGAGAGCAACGTTACATGACTAATGCCATTTCCAGTTTAAACTGCAGAGGAAACCCAGATAAGCATAATGTAACTAAAAACATTGGAATTTTACCAGGACACCCTTATTTTTGGAAAATGTGCTACAAGAATCTGCCAGAAGTGTCTCATCTGAAAAATTGCACTGCCTTTCCACCTGCATGGTGCCCCATAGTGATAGCAACAAATGTAGGAAAAAGTCAATATCCATAATGGCTTAAAATGTCCTAGTTTGGGGAATAAAAGACCTTTATTCCTTGGCTATTGTGACCATCTGTGAGAGGTGTTCGATGTTACGCTTTCACTACTATTAGTTTACTTTCATTGTGTCTTTAGACAGCAAGTCCTGTGGATGGATGAGGGCCTGTCTCTGCTCAGCTGTTTGTACAGGACCCAACACGATGCTCCTCCGAATAATCACAGTGTATAAATGTCCTGATCCTGTTCACTGCTGTGTGGGGGTATTGTTTCACTGCAAAAGCAGTCTGCAGAGAGTCGCTGGTAGGTTTCCTGGGTGCTTGAACCTCCTTTTTGCCATCCTGCTCCGCGGCACTCTCTGAGATTAGGGAGGCCATGTGCATAATGCGAGACCCGCAGGGCAAGGTGTGATTTTGGCTAACACAGATCTGTCCAATGTGGGCATTTTCATCAGCTGGTTGTATACTGCTTTTTTTGCTGTTGGACAGATTCTTTTTTTTTCACAGGGGGCAGACTTACACACTGTTGCCTAAAAACAGCAGTAAGATACCACGAGAAACCTATAAAAAGCGTCACACTATGCTAATGGTTAAGTAGACTTGGAGGGGTGTGAGTGTGTAACTTCTTCCACAAAAATCAAGCTTTATTTGCATTTTGGTTTTAGTCTCATTCCTTGTCTTTAGGATGCCTAATTGCTTAAGTTCTGTTGTCTTCACATCAGAAAAAGCAAAGGGAGAGGAAAAAAAGAAAATCAGAGAGAGAAAAATATATAGAATAAAAGCATGTGATGATTAAAAATGCCTTAACTTGAAAAGGAGGGAACGTTACTCCATGTTTCTGATGTCTTTAGTGAAGTCTCCTAATAGTGAATCTTTTCCTTTCTTTCTCCAAATAGCTACAAGGAGAATGTTGCTATAAAATGAGAGAATGTACAGGAAAAACCTTTTATATTTTCACACAGTTACAATGTCACTGCCTCTCTTCCGCTTATGTGGTTGGGATCAAAGCTACAGGAATGGCTTAACTGCTTCGAAAGGCCATGTTCTCAGTCTGAGGAGTGACTAGTTTGGGAGGACCAAGAGCCACTGATACGATTTCTTTTTCCACTAACTTTTCTTCTTCCTTATTCAGCTACAGTAGAAATTGGGTGGGAATTGATAATCCTTGAGGAATGTAGCTTTTGACACTTATCTGGTGGATGATAATTAATGCATTCCAAGAGGATTATCATAGTGGACTGTAGTTATAGAAGAGTGACATTCCATTTACGTGGAGTGAAACTTTAATATATGGCTGTCTCTTCCATGTATTTTTAGGAGAAATCTTCCACCTTTCAGCTCCAATCAGCATAACTCCACATATTCAAGCAGTAGTGAGAACAACTACAGGCACAGTCAGCTTTCATGAGTATGTTGTCATTGGCAAGTTAGTTAGAACGGGGCTATCTTTGAGATCTCTACGGGTTGCAAATTGCTGTATGCCTTCACTAGGAAAATTAATATTTTTACAATTATGGATAAGTGCTGTTGGGTAAGGTTAGCTGATCTGCCGCCCTGTCTGTCAGGAGGACCTGCAAAGAGCACACGAGTCCTTTTTTCTGAAATCAGTGGGACTTGTACTCATCCCACCATCACATAGAACTGGAATCTATCTCCTATCATAGGTCTGGGAAATTTTTTGAGTCAGTTGTAGTGATTTGTTTCCTTATGTTTTTGACCAGTTTGATTCCTAAATATTTGTTGTAGTACGAGGAGAAATCTGTTTTTCACATATTTAAAATGAAAAATCTTGAGGAGCATGGCAGCTATAAATTACTGCCTTTAGGTTCTAAGAATTACTGACCACAATATTGCAGCAACTAAAAGGCTGTAACTGTAGATATTGTACATTATTGTGAATCAAGGTGATTTTTATAACCTTAGAGCAGTAGCCATCTATGACTGTACAGCAGGAAAGTTGTCAATATATGTTTTATTGTACCTTTGCATTTGTTCTTCACACTGCTAAGTTAATCTCGTGGAGGAAGTGCTATTAGCCACCAACCATTTGTCAAGAGGGAGTTTGTTTTCTGTTTCACTGCACTGACTTCTGTATTGCATTGCAGATGCTGTATGGATGCTAACATGCTCCCTTGACTAATCCATGACAGCATCCCTCTCTCTCCAGCAGAAAGAACTCCTTTTTCATACTCTGTGAATATGTTTGCTTGGTTCAGTATGTGCATTCATTGCCTGTTTATGTGGTCTTATGCCTTTTTGTGTGAACAACTGCCAGCCTGCAAGAGTATTCTGAATAATCTATTAGAGATGTCAGGCAATTCTGAAAACTACAAAAAATAGGTTGAAAGTATTCTGTAAGATACCCAAGTAAAGGTTAAACTTCTCCTTTACACCTTCTGATGCAAAGACTACATAAATGTAAGAGTAATATAATCTAAAAATAACTTTACATTTATGGAGAAAACATTTTCTGTCATTTAGTTGTAGATATAAAAAGTGGAAACTGTCTATGGGGTCTGCTAGCTGAACTTACAGTTAGTACAAGAGTATAATAGATTTTATCCAGTTTTTGCTATGAAAAAAAAGGCTAGTGCATAGGTCCATTGAAATTTAAATTTTGACTATGCTCAAAAAGAAATATAAACTTGGCATTTATAAGGTGCTTGATGCAAAACTTAAGGAGCAAAGCTCCTTTTAAATATCCTGATGCAAAATTTATGATAATATCAGAGCTGATGCAGTGAAGTTGTATTTCAAACATAAAAGCTTAATTTTCACCTCAATAAACAAATGACTTTTTTTTTTCCAAGTGTGCTATTTCATGGAGCAATATGACCCTGTTTATATTTTGAATCTCTTTTTGAGGTAAAGGTGTTTTTGTTGAATTAATGTATCTGTTCAATAATAATAAACGAGCTGTCAGCTGACATTCTTTGCAGTACTTCCTTACAGATTAGCATGGCTACAGTGATTTACATTTGCTCCCAATGTAATAGATGCAGCCCTAGCTTTCTAGACAGGGCTTAATTGAAAATTCATGGAAACCTCTGGGTAAATGTTCCATGTATTTTGGTGGAGTTTGGACCAGACCCATTGAGTGTGCCATCTCCAAGAGGAGACTGGCCCACGGTGCGAGTCACAGGGCTGCGCTGCCGTTTCCGGCGTGACCAGCGCTCCCCATCGGCATTCCGCACGCGGCAGCACGCCCAGGGCATCGGCACGTCACCAGGATCCCTGCTGAGGCTCCACGAGTGTAGGGCAAGCGTGTGGGAGGCAGGGCGCTCCAGAAAATATTTTGCTAGAGCCACAGCAACTTTTAGACCAGACAATTTCAAAACATTTTACAGACTAAGCTAGGTAGGGCTGGACTCACTATTGCAAAGGCAGTTTGTACTAGGAAAGCCAGCAGTGATTGACTCTGAATATACACCAGTAAGTAAAATTCACTCTGCCTGTGATAGTCAGCCATCTGTGGGCAGCAAAAACTTGAGCAGTGTTCTGAGTATAGTGAATATGGGAGTGACTTTGAAGCTAAGAGGGATCCTGGAACAAACAAGTGAATTGCCTAGTTTTCAAAGCAGGAACCTTTTCTCCTTTTTTTTCAATTATTGCTGATTCATTACATATTTATATGGTTATGTTCTTTGCATTTCTAAAGCTTGGTGGGATCCCAGGTTTATTTGGTCCCACTGGAGGAGATTATGACAGCTTGATGCTTCTTGGTCCCTCAGTTTTACGATGTGGTGGTTGCCGTTTGCTAGGGGTTTTAACATTGGAGAAATAACACAAGGTAGTTGCAGATAACCCAAAGGAGAGTAGCGTGGTATTTATGATCCAGAATGATCCAGAATATTTCAGGTGAAAACGGTCTCCTTGTTACCATAATGGCCTATTCCCTCCTTCTCTAAAAAGTAAGCAAAATTGTTCTTAAATATGTTACATGTGTTGATTTATTCTTTACTTCCAGTTTCTAGGTCCAAATAGTAGTCACGATTAATAATATAATGGCTCTGAGACATTTATTTCATCTCTCTCAAGGACATCAGTTTTAACGTATATGGGGAAAATGCATCAAAATATTAATTAGACTTTTCTTTTGTTTTGCTAGTTTGCATTAGACAGATGGAATTCTGATCTTTAACAGCATCATGACTCATGAAACTGCTTGTGTACTAAAATGCCATTATTAACACAACAGTAGTTTTCAGCAGTTGGTAATTATTGGCATAATTAAACATTTATCAAGAAACAAGTATTTATCATTCATTAAACTTTCATTAAAAATCCATCTTAGCACAAGCTAGATTAGCCAGTGATTTCCAAGTGATAACTTCTTAACTTCTGGCAGGAATGTAGAGCAGTGTGATACGGAAGGAAGCTGTGCACCACGCAGCCTCTCAGGCTTGGGGTGCACTTCCAGCCTTTCAAATTTAGGGGTTTTATTTCAAAGTGTTCTATAATATTTGGACAAGGATAGTACTTGGCCATTTCCTGTAGGGTTTAACAAGGTTAACACTTTTATAGTGTGTTTGGAAAAACAAGTTGCCCTTGGCAATAAAAAGCCAGTACTAAGTATGCTTTAAAACTGCATTTACATAAGTTAAATCCACCCCCCAAGCCTGTTACATTTACATATATTGGGACACTGAAATTTACTTTTGTGAATGGAGCATCTCATATAATCTGTTTTATGGTATTACAAAGGGAAGGAATCTTAGATCAGACATTTGCTTCTGCAAAATCTTAAAGAGCTGTGTGGTCCTTATGCATATTTTCCAATACTTAATAATTCTTTCTGCAGAGAAAAATATGCAGGTTTAATACTTTTTAATAAAAGAGATTCGTTTCATCTCTATAAGGTTATTTTTTTATTTTGCAGTGCAGAGCATCAGACACTCTCCCCAGTCTGCTCAGTTTTGATTGATTCATTTAGATGGCAGATTCATTATTTTCTCCCATGTTTAGGTATGAATAAAGACAAACTAATTTGTGTGGGTTTCAGCATGCTGAAAAAAATAGTTCTGCCAATGCCCTGTAGTCCCCTTACATTGTGATTCTCTTATTAGTCTTCCTTTCCGTCTTTCCTGCGTGGTTATTTGTTATTTTCACTGGGCTCTCACCTAGCGTTCCCTAAGCGCTCTTAGCCCAGGCGCGGTGGATTACTTGATCTCGTAGCCACCCGTTGGTTATTTTACCTTCCGGGGCTTTGTTTCTTCTCTTGCTTACGTTAAGGTACGTTCAACCATGACAGCATATATTACTTAACCCCTCCTATGCAATCCCCGTTTTGCAAAAACTACCAATTTGGAAGGGCTAGCGTAAGTTTGGAATGCTCCTATAAATTGTCCAGATGGTAGTGAGGAAAAAAATAACAAGATTCAGTGAGCAAGCCCATCTCCGAAAGCTCCTTCACGTACATACTAGTGCTTCACATCTTAGCCCATATTCAGCAACTTTGTTTGTGTTTTCTCTTGGGCGAAAAATTTACTGTATCAGTGCTTTTATGTCACAAGAATGAATTGAATTCGTACCCTTTAGTGCAAACAACAATAGACAGAGTGGTAACCTAGTGGAAAACAAATAGACGCCCCGTCCCTTTTGGGGATTCAGAGAGGTTCAGAAAGATGGAGCTGACGGTAGAGAGGTGGCAGATAAAAACAGGCCGAAGCAGGAAAGAATCCTGCGGTCATTTATTACCATGCCATCTTCATAGTGTTTGCTGAACCAAGGTGCAGAGTAATGATTCAGACAAATGATGTTAATAATAATAGCTGGCCCTTTGGCAAAAGCGGAATACCTACTATTGCAGCATGAGACCTAATCAGATTCTCCCAAACTTGCTGCAGAAGGAGAGATTTTTTTGTCATCAGGGTTTCTGTCAATTGATTCTCCTCA
The DNA here is from genome assembly GCA_013389825.1 of Crypturellus undulatus. Lineage (NCBI taxonomy): Eukaryota > Metazoa > Chordata > Aves > Tinamiformes > Tinamidae > Crypturellus > Crypturellus undulatus. Next base: position 27,939 of record VWPW01006206.1, on the reverse strand, counting down.
GCTACAATATTTTTAAGAGCAGCAAAGTGATAAACAATTATTTTCCATGAAAGAGAGAAAAAAAAACAAGATTGTAAATATTATGATTCTTAATGTATTGTTCAAAGCTAGTTTTGAAATATAGAATATAAAATACAGTTTTTTTGTTGAAATTAGACCTGTTTGTAGTATCTATATGATCGTTCTGGTAATCGAGCATTATTCATCATGTTCAGAAACTCCCTAGAGGTTTGGGTTTTTTTTTTTCAAATTAGCAAGAAAGAATTCACCTTGTTTATTGTAAGTGAATAATAGCACATGGTTTTACAAGTATCTGAGAGGCAGTTTTAATGTAGTACAGGGAAGTATCACAGGTGAAAGTGAAATCCATGTAAAGCCGAGCTATGGATTTTTTAACAAGGGCTTATTGCTAGTACTGTTGATGTGAATAATTACTTTCATCTGTTGTTAGGTATTTGTACAGAAATGAACATTTTCACCACCAAAAAGCTTACTAACCATTTTATATTGTTGGAATATGTCATGGTTTTGTTTTGTTTGCTCATTTTAACAATACCTGTATTTTTAGACATATAGGGTACAATTATTTTTACTAGCTGCTGTTCTGTTAACAACATAACCAACATCTGTTTTAATTTAAACATCATCAGACTTATTAATTAGGTACATTTTGGCATCAATTTATCACACCTGCTTTGACATTTTTGATACTTGAAGCATAAGCTATTATGTGTAATGAAAAAAAAATAAGTATGATTTGGAGTCAGTGTTATACATCATCTGTAGGGGACAATTATGTTGGCATGTGGGAGGTTAATGTACACACTCTAGATTCCTTTGCTTGATTTGCTGTTTTCTTCTTCATAACTCTAGGTAAACAGTTTGTGCTGCCATTTAATGCACAGGTTAAGTGTAGTTGCAGGCTATTATACATCATTAGAGTAAGTAATATTCAGCTATGGAAGAAAGATGGAAGCTTTTCACTTGTAGCCACTTGGACATTTCATTTTTCATGTAGTATGCCACTGCAAAAATTAGTTGTGGCAGGCCTGATATAATTTATAGCCTGGTACCCTGGAATTAAGCAATGAATCACACCATTTTGGCTGATTAGAGTTAATGCATTTTTCCTGATGACATATTTTGTAAAACAATGCAGTTTATTCTAAACTTTGCCTTATCAGACCTAGCCATTTCTCACGTCAATGTGTGCAACGCATTGTACCATGTACAGCACGCAGCATCGCAACGTTTCCCATGGTACTATAGCGATCTTTACATTTAAAGAAACAATTTTCCCTTCTTTTCCTAGTTTTCTCATTAGGAAACAGTGCCTTTCCCCTTCCTCCCCTTCATCCTCCAACCAGAGAATTCAGAAGCAAAACAGAGTAACGCGATTCAGTACAGCTTGACTGAAAGTGCAGGACGTAACGATCAAGTGAGTAGAGACCATTGGATTGTGCCGCAGGCCCTCACACTCTGTATCTGGTCAATAACAAATTTATTACTAATCAAATCCAATAAATACAAAACAGTATACATTTATTTTTATTTGGCACCTAGCCGATCACAGAATAATAATAATAATAAAAGAAAGGTAAGTCAGAGACTGCCTTGCTGAAGAGCGTACCGTAGACGATGTACAGGGCTCTCACAGCCACTGTACGTTGCGAGTAGACAGCCCGTCCCCGCGAAACCTTGTTGTCTGCCTCTGATTACCGGTGGGCATCGCATCCCCCTTGCCCGGGGAATATATTAGCAATGCCAGCTCTTGAGTTTTGAGAATTCTGCTCGCTGAGATACCTTGCGATAAGGAGAGGTATCGCTGCAGAATAGGATCTATAGGTATTAGTGTCAAGAAGAATAATGTCTTCCTTGCCCTTTCTCCTGGGTTATTGCATGGGTTATACAAAGACTAGGATGAGTTAATAGAAAACAAAGAAAGCAAAGGTGTGCGTGTGGGGGGAGGGTGGCATCAACAACAGAGTTGAGATTTGTGAATTTTACTGTTGCCAAAAATAATGTGCGACTGGTTTATCCCCCCAGAGCATTAACATGCATAAAAGCACATGACATAATCATTGCAGGCATCTTACACCGTGTACAACTGACACGGACAAACAGTGCATAGCTAATATAAAGCTGACATTCGGTACCCGGCTTTTTTTATTCATGTATTTTTGTATGTGTGTGCATGAAATTTAGCTAAAACTTCTCGATGCCACAATTTTGTGCATAGACACATTATGAATTTCAAAGTGTATGCCAAAGATACACACTGAATAAAATTATTGGGTATCTCTAATTACATGAAAAGTACAGCTTATGTCGCTCAAAAAACACATAATAACAAATTCTTCCGTCTTAGCTATTGCAGTTTGAACTGTTTATGGGGAAAAAAAACAAAACAAAACAAGGAGAGTCTGCAACACACAGGGAAAAACAGGAGGCATACCTGCAAGAATACAGCCTACCTTGTTCACACCCAAGACAGGGGGAAATGATTTATTATCTGTCCCTTGAATTTCTCTGAGCGTTCTGTCTAAACTTTAAAAGCAGATTACATTTGTGATTAAACCTTAACAAATGTTGTTTTAACTAGACTGCAATATATGTTATTGACAACAAGCTTTTTTTTCCCCTCTGCAAATAACATTGGTGCTTAGGCATGCAATTTACAAAAATGACAAGGAAGGGTGGTACTTTTCCCAAGGTGAATGTGAGTTGACTGATTAGCTGGTATTTTAACTTAGATTCTTGCAAATTACAGACATAAGAAACCCTGCAATTTATATGTACTTTAGAAGTGAAAGCTTTAATCCCATGATTCATGAAAGTAAAGTGGTAATAATTTAAGTACCATATTTTATTTATCCCTCAGAGTTGTCAGCTGATACCAGAAGTATTCTCACTATTTTTGGGTTGCTGCCTTTGGCCACCTAATTGCTTCTTAGGAAGTAAGAGGGAAATTGCTTATATAACTACATGGATTGTCTTTGGCAACGTCAAGCCAAGGCATCAATCAGTCCATCTGGGTAAAATCACAAGCTGACTCCGATATTGCTAAATATTTATACTGTCAAATACACACAGACATCCAGATGAAAAGAGGCATTCATTAGGAATGCTCCAGCTTGTCAGTTTAAAGATGTAGATTAGAGCAAAACCTCCCACTATGGTACTGAGTGCTCAGGAAAAGTCTATATTTAGCCATTCTGAGCAATAAATATCATCATATTGCCTCATTTAGGTAAATAGAGAATAAATATTGTCAAGATGATCTAGAGATAATGTAAACAGATCCCTGTTCGGAGTCTGTGTTACTAGGGTAAATTCCAGGACATTGGTGTGCTGCTGATGCTTTTTGGTTTAACCCTTTTTCTTAATCACATTCCCCTCCCCTTTACAATAACAGTGAGATTTGTTCCTTGCAGATGAAAGAAAAAAAAGAGTAGTCAGGTGTTTTTTTTTTTTTAAAAAGGTGATTTCAAATTCTATCATCTGAATTATGGCATTAATTAGTAGTCCTTCTCTCATATTTTCCTGGCGTTGCAGAAGGCTGCTGCTGCTGCTGGAAAATACAGCCATGTGAGGCAGCAGTGGAGCTCATTCCTGAGTTTAACATGGGAGCTGACAAAGCCCATCAGTCAGGAGAACACTGCAGCGCGGAGGTTAAGACGTGATTTCAGGAGTACACCAAGTTAAGGCTCAGAGTGGAATTTCTTCTGTAGCACATTTTTCTGTGATAAGATGAGGCATATTGTAAGAATAAGTGATGAAAGATCAGTACCTTGACAAGAATTAAGTTACTGTCCAGCATCAAAGTGGGTGGCTTGTCCTGACAAATTAAGAGTAAAATTTGTTCACAGTGCTATATACACAAAAAAGATAGCAGGGGGATTTTTCTACCTTCTGGGGAAGGCCCGTGCCTCTCTCCATGCAGCTGGCACCTTAGAAGTTACACGCACAAGGAGAGTGGTAACTGACGTCAAAGTTTTAGTTAATTACACTAGATGATTTTTCAGATTAATAATTAACATCTCTCTTTGTAACTAAATATCTGTAATTAATCAGGAAATCATAATGTGAAGACTAATTAACTTCAAACTCAAATCTTAACACAAAATCCATATTACTATCCAGCATCATTAATTATTATAGTAATCAAAGTTGTCCCTCTTGGGATTTGACAGAGAGCTTTGTAGGTTTATAAACCAAGCTATTATCACCCAAAAAAAAAAAACATTTTGAAAGCAGCTTCAAATAGCATTATAGATAACTAAAGTATTAGACTGGAAATTTAAACAAGTTTTCATTTTCTCTGTATTGCATTATCAATAATCCACTCACTGTAGCTGGGTAACTAACTCAGAGAATATACCTCCCTTCTTTTTATGTGGGTATGGATTTGTTTGAGTTTTTTTTTTTTCCCTGTTGGGGGTTATAGCAGTGATTTCTGACTGAAGATATATTTTTCAATGCCTTTTAAAAGATGGCACACTTTCCTCTCTCTTTTGCTGTGATGCTATCCACACCAGTTGTTTTTTTAAGAAAAGAATTAAGAGCAGTTTATGGTCTGGCATTATTCGCAAGAAAGTCCCAAAAATAAGGTTTGAGGTATAAGATACAGAGGAGTCGTTTTACTGTTGATTCCTCAGTGCTAAATGGAAATAAAGGACTGCAATAGGGTTGTTATGCCAAAAAATATTAAAAAAATCACTTCAAACAAATCTTATTTTAATTAACATGGACATCACAACTGGAAAGATTTGGAGTGTGTCCATTTTCATTTTTAATAAAGGCGAAAGGCAATATTACCATTGTACAAATGGGAATCCCTTAGCTGTTTCTCATTTAGAAAGTTAGGAGTTAAAACTGTGTCTAAAATCCACATTTCAATTATTTTATCACCTAATCTTCTTCCAAGTACGCACATCTGATACTGTTCTTTTGTGTGGCAGCTGTAAAAATCGTAAGCAATTTTTACTGTCAAGAAAACTCTGAATAAATAGAGGCTGTTAACTTAGGCAGATATCTGAGGTTATTTGGTGGCAATCAAGAACTCACAGCACTTCAACTAATGGGTTATGATCAGAAACTGTTCCTAATAGCCAGCTAGACGGATCTGAATATGAAGATTTCTATAATTTTGTTGTCAGCTTGTGATGTACTCTAGTGCTAATTATTTGGAACAATTATGTTTTCCTAATAACAAAAGAAGAAGCAGTGAATTAAGCAGGCTTACCTTCAGATCCTTAGATAACAGTTTAAATGCACTTGCCATTAAGAAATAACATTTCTTTTTCCTGTATGGAACCCTAATTATTGAAGATGCTTGTCTTTTAAATTCTACTTCTTCTACTTCTTTTAAGCATGTTCAATGTGTCAGTTTACACTGATGACTTCAGTAACTAGTATTTTCTCAGTCTTAGGTTTATGCCTGTACCTCCCATAGACTGCTTACTTCATTTGGTTATTCAAAAACCATAATTAGTGCAGTAATTAACATGCGGATCCTTCAAAGGAAGACTGTTAGAATCATGGGACGTCTCTCATCATTCTTACTGATGTATAGATGATAAAAAGACTTAGGTTGAGGTGACAACAGGATTTGTATTACTGCACATTAACTGTGCTGCAGGGAAATTCAGACAAGACCTTGGTCCATGGAGTCTTTCCTTTTGAAAAAAGTAATTATCCACACTGTTTCTATAATGTAACTAGGTGTTATCCTGCATTTGCAGCTGTCAAATCATTTGTTTTAAAACCTTTTTTTATACCTTATGAATACTTGAAAGTTTGGGGATTTGCACGTTATCTTTTAACCAATTACTGAAGCAGGGTGCAGCAAATACAGCAATAATAACAACAATAATAATAGTAATTTATAAAAGCATAACAGATTCCTTCTCAACACCTGGTTTCAGAGATGTTGATGGTAATTTTGAGTTGATACAGTTTACAGTCTTAAGATTACATTCATAAAGAAAAGGCCTAATTTTATTTTATTTATTTCCCCTGGAGAAAACATTTTGTTTGTCTGTTTAAGATTTCAGATAAGCTAAATCTGTTGAGTTTTCCAACCACAGTAAATCAGTTGATGTTTGCATCTGCATGGTTCACATAAATGTATTCTTGTATTTCTCTGGTATGCTTAGAGCTAGTGTCTTTGGCTTCAATCTGCAGTATTTCATATTAGCATATTAAGGAAATTCACATTCTTTCACTCAGCATTTGACTCCCCGTAAGTAGTGATCCTCTTTTTCACTTTCACTGACATATGCCAGAAAAATTCAGTATTTTACCCTACAGGCAGCCCATGGGACTGGGATGAAATGGCCTCTATACATAGGGTATGACTTTATTTGCTAAAGAGGTTATTTGAAAAAGCCCTCAGGGTACTGCTGCCCTTTTGTCCCTCAAACTAGTAGGGGGAAAAATATGAAAGGAACTACACAGTAATCCCTTGTAGACAGGTGACCTTAAGCCAATTCTATACTGTAAAGGTTTGTTTCCATTTAAACTCCAAACAGACAAAGAAAAAAGCAAATTACAGGTTCTAATCTGTTGTAGAAGCATTGCATTTTTTTTCCTGTAAGTGACTGTCAAATGCATACAGGTTTTACTGCAAATGCATGAAATTCAGTATAGTCCTATGCATTCTCAGTTAGTTTAATTTAAGGCTTTATAGGCAAAGTGTGTCCTAGATGCTAGCAGAAGAGCGTCTGAGGACTGATGGAAATCAACATAGCCCCATTTATTTCAGGTAACCAGTTAAGGATATGACCTTAGTTACTAGTGGCTAAATCCCGTGAGTACAGCCAAACGTAATTAAACAAGTGTGTAGACCTTCTGACTCCAGTAGCGGTATTAAGATGTGCAAAATTACTCAAAATCAGGATGCTGGGAAAACAGCAATCAGATTTGTCCTCTAAAAGTCTTTTTTCTGCCCTTTTCAGAGTTTGTCACTTATTGGAGTTAGCAGAGTAACTACACGTAAGCTAGAGCAGAGTGGCGATGCCCTTCACGTGCGCTCACTCTGTGTCACAGCCTTTGCTCCCTGACCGTGCGGTGACCACAGCGGCGGTAGGACTAAAGCCACCACCTCATCCTTCACACGATGCAGCCAGCGCTTGTTCCTCAAACGCACTCCCCATGAGACACCCCTTTTCAAGAGACACCCTTCAAAATACCGTTATAAGTCACAGCTCTGAACCCGCATCAGGAGAGCCTCTCCTGAGTCACAGCTGTGGCATCACCCAGCGCCATCATTAGTCAGTGTGAGGCCTCTCCCTTGACTTACTCCTTGTTCAGAGGCCTTTAATTACTTTTGAATTTAAGCCATTTTGGCAGAATTGTGAGGAAATCCGTCGACGGCAGGTCCTGAGTGAAGCTGTTCTAGAGAAGGTTTGAAAAAAGAAAAAGAATTTCTCTGGTGGCTAAAGAAAAATGTTGCAGCCGTTCTTCACGCCTGGTAGTCTAGAGGGAGGTTAAAGGAAACAGCTTCTGTCGAGCGCTGCAGGCACTTAGTTACTGCGTTCCCTCTCTGCATCCAGGGAGGAGCTGTAAAAATTGTGGTCAAATCCATATATTATATAAAATAAAGGAGAGAAAAAGGACCTGAAAAGCCAAGAATGGCTTGGAGGGTTATCATGATGTCATCAACCTGATTTCCAGTGGAGAAAAGCCATTGTTTCATGTGGGAGCACAGACCTAACATAACTGATAAATAGAAAACAGGAACGGTTATCATTTATCAAGAAAAAGTAATAAGTAAATGATCACCAGTTAATCAGTATTTTAGAAGTGTTCTTTAAAATAAGAATTGATTTCAGGGGTGAAATCTAGCGGCCAGAGAGTTTTCAGTGTAGCGCAGCCTGCTGCATCCTCACCTGTTGTTGGCACATGCCGGCACGCTCCTATCATAAGACTCAGTTAACTCAGGTGTAAACCTTTGTTCTGCAGAAAGCTGGAGCTTCACGTCACTGTTTATAGGCACAAAACACACATATTGCTCCATATGTTGGCACCATATTGGTATTGTCACCGTTGTGTTCCCTCCTCTGATGATGATCTTTTGTTGTAACGTTTATTTTTGTGAGGCAAATAAAATATAGTAAATGTAAACCAATTATTTAACCAAATTACTTTGATCACAGGAAACTGACAATTAGTGTTACAGCTTCTCAGCAGTGAGATCCACACAATAGAGCAGTCTGTGATACTCCCTCCTGCAGTGGAAGCCAACTTAGTGCCGGTGTTTTACATAGCAAACTGCAAGAGAGGAGAAAAGGGCAAGAGATGAGCAAAGTCCATTTTGATCAACTCTCTTCTTATTCTCTATCTAGTCTTTGTAGGCTGTTTAGATTTTCTAATTTAAAGCTAATGTATTGTGACAGCTCCTCACAGAAACCTTGATGACTGATGTCAACACTTAAAGCAGATGCACGGAGGAATCAGCTGATCAGCGATCAGTGAATGTGCTAGGCTCTAGCCAAGCTACTAGCTGTAATTCTGATTTCTGATAGATGCTGATGAGGCACAGGTTAGTTATCTGTAATGACTGGCCATTTTAGCAGTTCTACCTATCAAGCATGCACCTTAAAAAAGAAAAAAATATATATATAACCAGTACACCCACATGATTTGGGTTTCTTTTCAAAGCTTGAACGCATCAGCCCTTCCATGAAATAGCTGTGAGTTAGAGCATTCTGGGTATTGTCATGCAAATGAGAATCCCAAACATGCCACTTTTTGCTTCAAAATTGTACTGCAGTGACAAGCAGCTTTTAAAACCAGAGTGGGGCTTTCCGAGCTAAGTGGGTAACCCTACATATATATGTGCTATGAGACCCACTTTCTAAACTAAATGCCCACATACAAAGTCGTAATTGTACATCTGAGTGTTCAGACTGGTACTTACTGCGGAATGCACTACATGCCAGGATATTTATTCCAATACATATTAAGGTGGTCCCTTGGGCTGGAATGCTGTATTTCTCCTCTCTTCATACACTGCTGAAAAAAAAAGAAGATGCACAGTGAGGTTCAGTTTGTGCTGACATTCAGCAGCTCTTAAAGCCAGGCTATCTTGATACATCACTTCAACTAGCGAAAATTAAATTAATGCTACAGCAGCTTCTCAGCAGCACTCAAGAACTCAGCCAAAAAACCACGAGGTAAAAAAACAAGAACTCTTCACCTGCCTTGTGGTTCTCAGAAGAATACCTGTAATCAAAAGCTATTTTGGTCCATTTTTAGGAGCAGTTTCAGAATCAATAAGAAAATGTGACAGACATCTCTCTCTCTTTGTTACAAAGGAAGTCTATCCCAAGAACTGCTGCTAGCAGCAGTCACATAGCATGGCCTGAGAAGAGCAACAGTCTTTGACACAGGCACCATCCCAGGTGACTCAGGACTTGGATAGCTTATAACCAACATCCTAAAAGCCTACTGGAAGGCAGGATAGATCTCAGAGTAGTGCTATTAAATGGTAAAGGATAAATAGAACCTTTTTTATTTTATTAAATATATTGTGAAGCAATGGGAATTTAGCCCATGACCTGAATGTGACCAGGATTTTACTCTTAACCTCTGAACACTGCAGATGGATAGCAAAGTTGTAGGTACAAATTGCAGGGTTGCCGTACAAATGGAAAATTCTTGATCTACTAGCCAGCCAGGAAGGGTTTTTAAAAGCTGAGTCATTGGGTACTGGAGTGCTTCTAAAATTCCCTGTGCACCAACGTCAGCTTCATTGTCAGAACTGTTGAATGTTGCCTTATATGAATGCCTAAGGCCTCTATGGACTTGGGTATGCAATTTGAGACAGTCACACTTGAAAATGCATAAGGATATGAGCGTTAGTTGGATATTTTCACTCAATATCTCTGTCCTCAAAAGTCAAAGCTTTCTTGGGGTGACTGGTTGATGGAAGAGGTTACTTTGGAGGCTGGGCTTCCTGGTGTCTGTTTGCTGCACATCCAGATGGAATGGAAAAGGCACCTGAGCACTGCAAAACAAACTGCCCTCAGACCAACCCAACCCATAAAACTCCATGTACGTTGTTTCGAAATAGTTAATGTTGGTGTGAATTGATTAAAAAGAAAAAAGAAAAACTGCGATTCTGAGTAAGAGCTATTGCAATTCCCCTCATTTTTTTATTGTATGTTAGCTACATTATCTCCAAACTCCTCTGGAACTGTTATTTAAGTAAAATGGCATTACATTTCCTTTTATTACAAGTGCAATTTATACACAAATTGGAGTAGATCATGATGCAGCAAAGAACTTTTTATACTGCATTGATTGTGCAGCAAAATAGTGCATTATCAGCAGTACATGCCTCAGTGAGGAATGTTTTGTTGGTTTAAATGTGATCATTACAAGAAGAATTTAATACCTAGATACAGTGATTTTACTGAAAACTTTGAGGCTAGACTTTGAGGCTAGCTGAAAATGAAAACTTGTTCATGGTAATTGGAGAGTGGGGATTAATGGAAGAATCACGCTATATATACCGTGTAGATGCGGCTCTGCACATGTCCTTTATCAGCTGGAACATGTCAGCATTCATCTTTACTGGCTCGCTGCGGGACAATCCCAGAAATAATTGGCAATACATTGCCCTCCTGCACTTAAGCCCCTTGCCCAACGCAAAGCGAAAGTGGTTGAGGTTTCACAAAAATGAGGCGCGCGTGGTGTGACAGACCCGTCGGTGCCCGCTTTACAAAACAGAAGTGCCCCAGTGCCATCGTCACTGCCTTTTGTTCAGCGCAGCGCTGCTCTGCGCGCAGAGCCTGCGAGCTGCGGTTCACCCGAGCGCCGCCGCTCCCGCGCCGCTTTCTCCCAGCCGCGTCCCTGCCTCCACGGCCTTCCCTCCTTCTGCAGCCCTTCTCCCCACGCAGCTCCGAGTTGGAACATCTGAGCAGTTTGCCGAGGTTCTGGGCTCAAAGACTCAAGTAATTTGTTTTTGAATTGCAGATCAAACATAAACTGCAAAGAGGCTTTTAATCAGTTAGGAGAAGCAAGGGTATGGCTTGTTTAAGTCCCAGAATCCATAAACCTGTGATGATTTTATTATATTGGTGTCAGTTTTCATTATTTTCATGAATGGGTATTCCCTGCTTAATGCACAATATTTGCATCTGATGAACCAACGAGTTTAAACATGGTTTGTTTTAATGCTTTGTGAATTTGCATTCAAATTCATCAGAAGTAATTTTATTTGAAATCACACAGGGCTAAACACGGTGGTTGTAAATCCATTTGAAGTGAGATGCCAGAATCAGCCCATTAATCTACATATCTACAATATAATTTCTGTAAGGGCGGGGGGCTTTTGTTCTGCCTTTTTTGTGCGTGATGGGACACACAAGTGTGAGTGTGAGTGTGTGCGCAGCCGGAGAGGCGCTCGGGAAGGTTGTGATGCATTGACTGAGAGGGACCAGTCGTATCTTTGTCATGGAAACAGCCCTACGCAGGGAGCTGTGGAAGGCCGGAGACCACAGAGTGAGCGTGCCGGCCGGATGCATGAGGAGAAGGGAAGTCTCTCGGATAAGCAGGTTTCCTAACATCAAGGGCAGTGGAAGTTTAATCAGCACCTTCTGTTGAGTGTGCAGGCACCAAGAAGTGCACTGAGCACACGGAGCACCACGGCGTGGTGTCATCTGGTGTTTTAGCCCTCCTGCTAAATGCTCTGTTTGTCAGCCTGGATTTTTGCTTGCTCTTTTGTTAAAGAGGGAATGTATAAATTCAGCAAGGGTCCTTTTCAGTGGGAACTGGGTGAATGTGGAGCTCCAAATCGCTCCACTGCTTGATGTCTGGAAAAGTTGCAGTGTAAGTACAGCTTCCAGTGCTTCCAGAACAGGTTTTCTTTCTGTGCTTGCAAGTACGCTGCGCTCTCTGAAGCGCAGGTGTTTGTAAAAGCTACCAGTGACCAGACTGGAAAGTTTGCATATCATTGTTAGAGAGTGCAAATATGTAAATACCTCCTATAGGCCTACTGGGTGAGGTTTATCAACATTTTTCCACACTATCCTCTTAAGTATAGCCAAAAAATATATATGACACTTCTAATTAAATATTTACTGAACTATAAAAATATATAGCTAATGTATAATTTATTTTAACCCTTTAAAAGAAATGTTATTGCTCATTTATTAGATTAGGTGATCATTCAAAAGGGGTTAGACATTTGAATACATACATTTGCATGTATAAGTATGTATATATGTATTTGTATGTATTTGAATATACACATATGAATGCATTCATACAGTCCCTCAGCATAGCTAGGACCAGCCTAAATCTGCCTAAATCTTTTAGGGTATTTGAGCCTAAAAGAGAATTATTTGGCCCAGTGTAAAAGTTCTTTTAAGCTACCTTTGTGACTGCCCTTCTCTGAGGACAAGCAGTTCTGATTTGGCCCATTTAAAGCAGAAGTCTCTGTTTTAAATACATTTCAGACTGGAGGCCGAGACTTCTACTTAGTAAAGCATTTAAGCCTCTTCTCAGTATTAGCTGTACGCTAAATCTCCCAAACCCTGACTACAGACCCTTCCTTATCTGTGTGAATCATGCTGGTCAGAAGTGCCAGCAGATGTGCGAGATGGGCTGGTGCTCTGAGTCTTCTTCATAATGACCCAGTTTCCATCTCATAAAATTCCATGATTGCAGGTGGTGTCCGTGGACACCGACGACCACCTCAGCAGAGACTGCAGCACGGCATTCCTCATTGCAGGATGCATGGACACTGCTCTCCTCTCTGCTCGTGGACGTAAGGCCTGTTCATTGGCAGGGCTCCATCGGGACAAGCGCAGTGATGTGCCTAGGGCTTCACGTGGGTAAATGGAGCACCTCAACTCCACGAGCTGACAACAAGGTTCTTCTAAGCAATGAGCTTACGATTAAGACACAAAGCTGGGACTCGGGACACCTGGGAATTCTTGCATGACTCCAGCAGTGCACTTCGTGTTGCTTTGCCTCTCTCTGCCTGCAAAATTAGAATAATAACTTTTTATTATTTTAATAAAAAGTTAGCTCTAGATACACATATCCAAAAGAACTTGCATAAAATTCACTGTATTGTGAAAGAGAACACATGAAAAAAAATATATGTATGTATTATTTTTGACCTTTTTTGAGGTTGTTGGATTCTTCTGGAACCCTTTGGACTCTGCCTAATTTACTGGTATTGCCTTCTCTCTACATACATTTTGATATGTGTATTTTCTTTTGGTAAAGAAAATAATATGATAAAGACAGAGCCTTTTTATTTCAGTGGAAGCACCTAAACAGTGTTACAGGGGAGCTTGAGGACACCCCAGAAGGAACGGAGACCCTTGCTCCGTTTTGAAGCACTGGAACTTGTACTCTAGGGTATTGGTATGAAATCTCTGTGCAAGATGCTCACATCTTACGTGTAAGAACTTGCATCTCTACATAAATTCTGCCTGTGACTCCTAATGGTTGCATCCACCCAGGATGGCGCTGGCTGCTCCGGAGCTCCTTAGTCTCCACATCTTTGAAGTCACAGAGTTATGCTTCCTCCTGTGCACTGTGCCAATATGCTCTAGGAGTTAGGAAACTGTCAGTTCATTAAATTAAAGGATATGAAAAAAGTAGAAAGTAGTTAAAAATGAGATAAGAATACTTTAACACAAATATAAGCAGGAGCTGTTAGTTTCTAAACATTTTTGAAAATCACATCATTTGGGTATTTAGTTTTAGCTTTCTCAGGCTGCTTTTCTCTTTTGGAGGTAGGGTGGGGAGTGTTATCTGATCTCTATCCTGTCACACATAAATAGCTTCACAGCTTTCACAAAAATGATCATACTTTCCTCTGAAGTTTTTTCTGCTGCTCTGAAAAATATGAACTAAGTTCCGACAATAGTAATAGTGCTCGAGACCCCCATATGTTACCACTAACAGTGTTGTAGCAGTTTCTCTGTAAGGATAGAATAATAAGTGCATTCACTAATGTAGATGGATTGTGCAACATGTTACGGATAAGTACACTAGGAACTATGGTGTTTTTAAATCATTTGGCATCATTTAATTAACATGCTTTTAAACATCATTTGGCATCAGTTGTAGACAGATACATAATAAATCTTTGAAAAGTGCTATCAAAAGTAAGAGCTAAGTGGCATTTAAAATATATTAGATAAATGTGATCCCTAATAAGTTTTAAAATACTGTGTTTTTTTTTCTAGTCCAAATTGAGCCTCAGGAAGAAGAAATTAAAAAAGGCTAATGACAGGATGGCAGGGTTTGTTTACCAGTCCATATTTGAATAGGCCTCGTGCTTCGTGTGATTGACAGTCATTACAAATTCTTCAGCGATTTAAGACTCAAGGCGCCACAGTCTTGGGTGAACTTTAGTTCAGAACAGAGCTGTTGGCAAAATTTAACCAATTATTTACTGCAGGATGATGGGCAACGTTTCGCTGAGCTGCTCTGTAATGGAATAGATTTTTCGTTAGGACTGAGCTCCAGCTATACCCTAACTACTGCCCAGTCACCTCGTTTCACCACAGGGGCTTCCTCAGCCCGGCGGCTTCAGGGCCCAGGTGGCTGAACAGGGTTTCTGTTAGTCACTACGCCCAAATTTCTTCCAGCAATAATGTTTGTATTTTTTACTGTTACACTGTTTAAATCAGGTTGTGCCCACTCAAAAGGGACAGAGATTCTCCTCCATCGCTTCAGCATTCAGATCAAAAAACTAGATTGTTGTGGCCATAACACATGTATTTAAACCTTCAATATATCATTTGAGTCACTCCTCTAATAATGTTTGTTTCACTTTGTTTTACTTTGAATATCCTGTAGTCAGTATCTCTCCACGAGAGAGGTCCAGACATAATTCAGTTGTGGCTGTACCCAAGCAATCTGCAGGAGGCAGGATACCTTTGAGTGTGCAATTAGGAAATGCTGCTTTGGCCTGTTTCCGTTTCCTGCTGTATCACTTCATAAACTTGCATCTAATTCGATGCCCACTATCATCCCAGAGATTTCTTCAGCATTACAATTCTCATGGGACGTTATCTCTCATTGAATGTCATTTTTGAATATTTATTTGCTCCATAAGTATTTATGTGCACTGGTGCAAGTGGAATCTTATGTGGTTATTTCTGTATTTACTTATGTTCTGTTTTTCTGTTTAATAATGTTAACACTTCCTCGCGGTTTAGTATTAGCTGTATATTCCACCTGAAAACATTGATTCCTATTTCTAACTCACTGTTTCAATAGTTTTACTGACAATGTAACACGAAGATTTTTCAGATCTAGAAAGCACAACTTCGCGGCTGACTGGAAGCAACTGGAATAAGCTTCGGATTGCTTATACAGAGCTGCAGTGCAATAATTTATTTTGTGCTTTCCATGACACACCATCTTAGCAATTCCGACGTCAGCAGCGTTCAGGGATGGCTCTGCATGCACCACCTCCGGTGTCTTCTGTCTTGTTTTATCTACGGTCAGCCTGGTGCTTTCGAACACTGAAACTGGAAGACAGCTCATTTAAGCACCACTGTATCAGTAGCACTGAAAATATATTTCTGTCAGTAGAAGGGTCAATGATATGAACAGCTCTTCCTCTGAAGATACGCTGCAAACATGCTGCTTCCATCCTTCACCAGAGGTGAATCATGGAAAGAAGGCTCTGTCACAGACTTGACCCGTGGTAGTGGTGCAAGAGACTTACTCGTCTCCCCAGCCCCTACTTCCCATCCCACCTTCCCAAACGCGCAGGTGCTCTGCTTCACGGCACTTAAATAATCCTGTGGTTATTGCTGAGCCTGTGACACTCTGAACTGAAATGGCAACATTTATATGATCTGAAAAATCAACATCCTTCTTGAAAACCACAATTTTAGGCATTATAGGCCTTGGTGACATCAGTATTCAGAAGGAAAGGTAGGGCAAGTGGAGGGGAAAGGCCTTTATGCTGTTGAGGCCACCTGTAACGAGTCCTGTTCTATCTTTCACATAAGTAGTTGGATTCATTGCACTGAGATTGACCTCTGGGGTGGGAAATTTTCTATCTATCTATCTCCAATGTCAAGACCTCAGCAACTGCCTTGATAATTAATTCACTTTTATCTTATGCCAGGTACCAGTCAGGGCACAGCTATCCTGGTGGTTGATCCTGTGTTGTGGTTACACATATGCAATTGAAGGGTCTAATCATTTTTTTAAAGGTGGCAAGATGTACAGCTTTCAGACTAAATGATCATTGTGTTCCTTTCCAGCTTTAAATCTATTATGAAAATATATATAAATATAATTAGCCACTGGTGATATATGTGAAGCAAAGAACTGGCTGTTTCTCCATTGATCCAGTTATGAGTTAAAGGCAGTTATAAGGAAAAACATTAAAACCTCCTTATTTAGACAGTTATTACCTCCTTATTTACTTCTGAACTGGTTGCAATGCTCCCTCTCTCACACCCTACCAACGACTACCATGTGAGCAGGTGTTCATTATTCCTTTGGTTGCTTGCCTATATTTTCAGCAAGTGAAAGACGGACAGGAGTGTACGGGCTGTATGTCAGCCTCCCAGTAAAGAGCAGAAGAGTTGAGTTTTCTGCATTACCCTCTTCAGCAGTGTCAGCTGATCGCACTTCGTGCCAGCATAGTTCCTCCTTTCAGGCAGATTATTACTTCTAATCATCTGAATCAGTGCTCATTCCAGTAGGACTTTGGTGAATTTTGTAAAATAAAATATGCTCATTCCTCAGGTGCTTTGGTTATTGAAACAGTGTGCTTATCCAATGAGGTAAAACTAAAGATAAGTGCGTTAATTGCTTCTCCTTATCTGATGAACTTAGCCTTTGCTGTACCCCATCCCATAGCTTCCTGCCCCTCGCATGCTGAGAAGCCCTGTCCTTGGAGTTACGGTGGTGCACAGTGATCAGAACTCACCACGGAGATTTGTTAGCATTTACCGGCAACGTCTTGGCAGAGGGTGACCTCCAGTACTGTCTCTAAACATTTTCAATTTACAGACTCAAGTATTTCTGCTGTCTTCACCTCTCATTCTTTTGAAGAGGTCAGCCCTCTGTGAATTTGCCACCAGAAAGAAGTTCAATGTGCCCTATAGACTCAAGCAGCTTAATAGGAATGTGGCTACAATGAGCACAGAACATACAGTTCATTTTAATATTTGTAGAAGAAATTCACATTGTTTTAAGTGTACACAAGCAGCTGCTGTCATTTGGCTATGAGCAGATGTTAGACCTCCAAAAGCTTCGCTGATAATTAAAATACTAACAGTTAGTGTTTTACCCCAGCTGCAGGTTCTGTTTACTGTAAATTTGATTTTAATGGTGCCTCTGTGCAGTTATTGAATAGAGGTTTGTTTTCTACTATACATACAAAAGTGTCTACAATGAAGACAAATGGTTATTTCCTGTAATTTACTCTGGAAGATATGAATATACACTGTAACATAGTTGAATTCATAAATGAAATACAGATATGACTATCATGTTGTAAATGGTAGCTTCTGTTATCTTAACTAGCAAAAATAAGTAAGGAAACTCTCTGTTTCTAGTTATTCCCAAGCATCCTCCCTAAGATCTGCTCTGCTTTTCCAATGTGTTGAGATACACCCTGAAGCAAAGGACAGGTGCTCCTTTTTCCTGAATGGGTGCATAAATCAGAATAAATAAATACGTAAATGCAAATACTCATATTTGGTAGATGTACGGGAGAATATAATTTCTGCTTGATCATTTTAAAAAAAAAACAAAGATGTTTCCTTTTATAAATCCCTTACAAGTGCCGCTTCTCTTTAGTGCATATATGTACATCAAATGTCGGAAAGGACTAGCCCATTTCGGAATTGTTAATCCCAAGGGCCTGATTATGCAAACACAGTGCATAATGCAAGCTACCATGTTTAGTCCCTTTGAGACTATTGAGGCTAACTATGGCAGCAAGCAGTACTCTTGATAAATAAATGTTTATAAGAGCAGGGTCCAAATGTATATATTCATGAAAAACAAAAGCCCTTGCTGAGATAATAATAATAAAAAGTGTTTTGTTACTTCTTCATAACGAACTAGTTACTGTCTGGGATGAGACCTATTTTAAAAATCCAGATACATTTTCGCATGATCAGTGCTTGTGGCTTGTTTTCTTATTTTTTCATGTTATCTTTTACCTTATTTTTCATATTGTTATATACTCTGTCTGCCTAGGAAACCGAATTCTCCAGTATGACCAAGATATAGCTCGTACCTCTAAAAATCTGAATTCTGGTATAGAAGTGTTACAAATGCACTTCCCAGTTGCCCTGAGAGGGTTACGGCAAAGGAGGAGCATCGATGCCAGTTGTTCCCAAACTGAGGACCAGTGCAGCCCTTCAAGCTGTTGCAGCCATGAGACTGCAAAGAAATGCCCAGGCAGGCTCAGGTCCTTGTTCCTGGCTGCTGTCACACTGGAAGAGCCAGCTAAAATAGTCTGAAAACATTCCCAACACGGCTTATCCCTACCAGTAATGGCTGTGTATACTACAGTGTGGTTTTTGATCAGAAGTAGGGCTTGAGATTGTAAACCTTGCACAGAGGCAAATGGGTAAAATGGAAAATTGCAAAAAGTGAAAAAGTGGTCCAGGAAATAATCTCAGTCAAGGTTATGGTGTTGTAAAACTCCACTCTTTCTCGTGGCACATATTTATCATGATCAGTGGAATTTTGGGGAAGTATAGTTTTTTATTTGCATATCTTCACTTACACTGGGCTATGGAGTGTTACTTTGACCTTGAGTGCAGGCAAAGAAAACGTGATTTTTTTCTCGAAGAAATCCTTTTCTTAAAGGTTAATTAGGCACTGGAGGGAAACTGAACCAAACCAAGCAAACTGCCTAAACACCTGAACCAAATTACTCTGCTATTTATTTTGGTTATTTTTTTTTCTTGTTTATTTATTGTTGCTGTTGAAATAGTCCTCCAAGCTATGAGAGGTAAAAGTAACAAGCAGGAAATTTTAGCCTGGCTTTCAAAAGAAAAAAAAATACATAAATACTTCCATTTACGTATTAAGGAAGTTAGAAGGACATTTCCTTCTGTGTGTAAGCTACCGAAAGGTTAAAACCTCATCCTTTTGTGAAGCAGTTCTTGGAAGACCTTGGAATTTCTAAACATAATGGACTGGTTAAGGACAGAGCTAGAAGCTAAGGATATTTTGATTTTGAGCCTTAGACTTCATATTACTGGATTTTTAAGTATAAAATGAACAATTAACATTATTTGGAAATTATTTTTCTTAATTTTATTTTTACAGTAATAGCTCCAGGAAAAAAAAAAAAAAAAGCTTATTGTACTGATATCTTTAGATTTAAATATCTAGTGTCAATGATGGGTTTCTTTTAGGTCTCTTAGAAAGCTGTTAATTGCCCTCTATCTTTGCTTACTAACACTGCTTTACAGACGCCTTTGCGGACATAATACTTCTGGCAGAGTCTTTTTGGTTTGCTGATTTGTTCTACCACTTCTGTCCATTCCGGTTTCTAAACAGTGATTCATCCCATTTTTCTCTCCATCAGTAGAAGACAGGAACAAGTCTTCTCAACTGCTTTTCTTTACTAGCCTAACTAGCTGGTCTTGAAAATGTTGGCCCATGTATTGCTTCTAGATAAAAACCTTGCAAGAGGAAAAGAGTTCCTCGTTAAAAAGCAGAGATGAATATGTGAAAACTAGTATATTATTGTGGTGTCCCAAAATCAAGGAAAATTCCAAAGTGGTGACATTAGGCACCAATTCTTAGACTGCAGTTAATTAATGGAAGTGGTAGTCAACAAAGAAGGAAAAAAGAAATGCAGAAATTTAGCACTTCATCAGGGCCTGAATTATACCTTTATGAATCTGAACAGTGGACTTATTGATTGTACTATTCAAAATATTTTCCTATCAGGAAGCAACTTTCAAAATACAAGACTTGCTAGTTCATTTGGTGGGAACAGTTTGTCTTGACCGTTAATGATGGCCAATGTAAATGTCATTTATATGTATATATGTCATTTAAATTCCTTGGAGGCTGTATTTAATTGCATCAAAAGGTCCTTCTTTGTACGTGCCTTATCGAATAATCATTGCGCCTTAGAAGATATCCAATATTAGTATTTGTGGATAAATAATGTCCCTGAAGACTGAAGTGTGAAGGAGTAGGTGTTGCTGTCCCACGAGCCAGGAAGGAGCTCTCCCGAGAGTGTCCCGGAGCGGGGAAGAGCCGGGTTTACCCTTGCCGTGTCCACGCGATGCTCCCTCCCGCGCACCCTGCGGCGCTGCCTGCCAGGAGCTCCCGGGGCCGGGAGGGCCGTGGCCGCCAGCGGGTGCCGGCGGCGCGAGGAGCGGCATCGCGGCGCCTCGCTCGGAGCCGCGTCCCTTCAGAGCCGTCTTTACCTGCTACGCGATGCATGAAATCTACTTGCTGTTTTAGAAGCGCCGCTGGCCCCTGACCCCTCGCGTGGAGACACAATGTGACCTTTCCATTGTCACCCGCTTTCATTCTCCTGAAAATTCTATGAATTTTTATTACAAGTTTTTTTAAACCGAGCTGAGGCTTCAACAAATTACTTGACACAGATGAGATGAAGTTGTTGAAGTAGTGTTAGATAAGTTTTACAGCCAGCATGTGTGCTGCTGAACAGTACAAAGCCAGTGTCCTACAATGTCATACACCAGTAACTGCTGAGCCTACTATTGGATAAATACATCATTTTATGGAACATTGATTGTTCTATAAACCCAAAGGAGTATTATGCTCTATGATCAAACCATTTAGATTGTGTGTAGAGCACAGAAAATGCCATATTCAGGATGGTACTAAAAGTGCCATTTGTGTATTTTATGGATGTCATTACGGGGGAAACTTCTCTCTGTAGGCCCTGTTTACTGCAAAATTTTTTAGTCTGTAATGACATTTTTCATTCACAACGTATGCCTTCAAGAGAGGGGGCCCTTGTTTTATTTGTTTCATTCGAGTTTACTGCACAAATCCTGTACATTTTAATTAAATGTAAGCTTAACAAAAGAATAAGGTATTTATTCTGTGGGGAGCAAATGGTGACAGTAACAAAAGAATAAAACAGACACACAAAAGAAAGTCAGGTATTGAGCGAAAGAGAGGGAAAGAGGTACTAAACCCTATTTGTAGTTTCCCAGAAGCACATTAAACATCAAAGCATGTCTTTTAGCCCTATTTCGGGAGTTTGTGGTCTCCAAGAATTAAAATAACCTGCGAATATGGATTTAATGTCTGAAAAATCTTGACATTTTCAAATAAAAAAGTAACAGTCGCTTCGGACTCCAACTGATAAATAATGGCTGTGCTGAAATGACAGACTTCTTGGAAAGAAACCAGTTCTGTGATCATTGCACCCCTAGATATGAAACACCTCTTTACAAATTGTCTGAATATGAGTTCTCATATCATTATGTTTTGTCATTTTAATGCCTATTTGTGTATCTCCTTAATTTGCAATGACATACAGTCAGCAACAAGTCCCATTTTCCCAATATTAATGTAGGCTTGTATTGCAGCTTGTGTATGCCATGTCAGCCAACACTTACCCCTTCTCTTTACCCATTTTTAAGAGGGGTGAGAGGCAGCCTGAATTTAGTAGGGCAACATCATTTGTTGCTACATACAGCCCAATAATGTGACATGTTCCTTAAATACATAAAAATTCCTACAAATGTTGTGTTGGATAGCAGTGCACCATTATAGACATGTACTGTTCCAAAGTCAAAATAGCAGCTAAGCCTCAAAATATGTTGTTTTCCAAATATCTTCCCTGCTTGGCTCTTCACTGTTAAAACAAAAGAAAACCAGTAAAATCTGCAATTCATATTTACATGAAAAATCACTAAAATTGAAGCTGATGTTCCCAGTAAATTCTTGGTCATAGTCCAGTTAAAATTTAAAGTTGCAGTAGATTCACATTAGTTTAAATGACACTTGAACTTCTACATAGCTCAACATTAATTCATTATAGTCGAAATGGAAGAATCTTCAGTGGGTGAATCTTTTACAATCTGATTGAGGCTGTTACATTTTATAGGAGCCATTTTTCAAAGCTGTACTGACAGCACTCGAAGTTATTAAATTGCTGAATCAAAAGATGGACCTGCAATCGCATTTATGAACTGTGATGGAATAGCTGGGGTTGCACTGAACTGAGGTTAAGATGTTGGTGTAGTTAAGCTTCATCACACCCCTTAGTGACAGCAGTATTTACCCATGTAGTTTACTTTAATGGTCAGGAAGTGGCTTAACCCACCTCTGGATTCAAATAGATTAAGCAAGCAGTGAGAATGGCATAATTATCAGTGCTGCAAGGGATTCACTGGGTAGCTCTTCACCCAAGAGACTTCCCTTTCGATTGCAGAGCAAAGGCTGGAGTTGCACAGATTCCCAGGTACGGCATTTATTCCGAGACATGAGAACAGGGGGAATTTCTTTTACCTCTCCCTTCTGCAGACCAGGGTTTCTCTGAAACGCAGTGATGCTGCGTCCTCTATATAAATTATCATTATCACAGGAGAAGGATGCCATGATTTTGCAGTGTGGAAGTGAAAATTATGATTGCAGAGTTATTTTGATTTTGAAATCTCGTGGAAAATGCATGATTTGCAGAGTTATTTTGATTTTGTGCCACATCACTGCCAGGCTCCTCTTTTATCATGTCAACAAAGCAAGATTCCTGAGAGAATTAATTACTTCTGCTCTATTATAAAGTGTGGAGGAGCTAAGATAATTGTCATTTTATGTTGATTTCCCCTTCCTATTTTTCTGCTCTTTGGGGGGTCTTGTGAATGTCAGTGCCTACAGAGAGCACAGGAAAAGTGGGGTAAGAACCACTCATACCACAGTCAGCTTCCTTGGAGCTTATGCCTGACAAAATGCACTTCAATCGCGTGTGCCAGATTTATCATGCAGTATCTCTCGGAAACACTCTAGAGGTTTAAATTGTTAATTTTCTTTTCCAAAGATAACCTGCCTTGCAAACTAAGATGGAGAAAGTTGCATAACATCAGTTTAGACATCTAAAGATGACGTGCAGCCTTTCAGCTTAACAAAATCAGTTCTTATGCTTCGTAGAGCAGTTATGCAGCAGAAGCTTTGAAACAGAAGATAAATAAACAGGCAGGTAGCTAAAGAGATGAATGAATAGATACCAGCAAGAGTCCAGTCTTCTAACGATTAGTTTTATCATGACATTTTATCCCGGTGCACACCTAGGCCTGCCAAGCTGCAGGAGCCTGTGAGGTGCCAGGTACTCAGTCTCAGTGTAACACAGCTTCTAAGTGTGAACTTCCCTTTAAGCAAATGAGACTTTCTGGGTTTTAGAGTCTAGTTTAATTCTCAGGGGGTTGAGGGTCTGACAGCTCTATACTTCACATGAAAGAGCTCTCTTGGAGCAGGTTTAGGAATAATTTTCTTGGCCTCTTGAGTCGGGTAGAGTGTCTGCTGTTCACGAGGAGTGTCTTGGTGGCTTGGAAAGTACAAACCTAGCTTGAAATTCGTCCATAAAAGTAATACTGCTTCGCCCTGGACAAACACTGCTGTATCTGTGTGTGTTAGTGATAACGTACTACATCTGTTATTCCAGAGGTGTGATTTAAATTAGTGTAAATAGAGGCAAGCTGAATCTGAACTAAAGTATGGATGTGGATATGGGTAGGTGTAGGAGTAGGGGCAGTCTCAGCAGCAGGGACTTTCTCAGCCTTCCCAATCCTCTTCTGTACCCATGAAATCTAAAAATTGTCGAGGATTACTTTTCCTTTTAAGTTGCAGGAGTTTTGAGCCGCTATTTGCCATGATGCCCTGCTAACAGCGTATTTTATTTTGCAGGCATTGTATCCAAGTCCTATGAATGTCGACTGAAGGGGCAAGGAGCAACCTTTGTCGAAACTACCAGTCCTTTCACTGCGGCCGCGCTGGGAGAGGTTTCCCCGGTCAAAGAAAAGGTCTTTCGGGGCAGCAGAAGGCAGCCACCGTCACCCGAGCAGGTCCAGCAAGTCATCATCATTCAAGGATACGACGGCGATTTTGCCATTGATGCCTCTGTGGAGGAGACGGCCGCGGCAACACTGCAGACGCTGGCCATGGCTGGCCAGATGGCGCGGGTGGTGCACATCACCGAGGACGGGCAGGTCATCACCACGGACCAGGGCGGCCCGCACGTGGGCGGCGTGGGGCCGGGGCAGATCC
The DNA here is from genome assembly GCA_013389825.1 of Crypturellus undulatus. Lineage (NCBI taxonomy): Eukaryota > Metazoa > Chordata > Aves > Tinamiformes > Tinamidae > Crypturellus > Crypturellus undulatus. The sequence continues at coordinate 3,714 of VWPW01006206.1, read as the reverse complement.
TCTCCGAGCAGCTGGCGGAGGGCGCCACACAGGTCGTGGTGGTGGAGAGCGCCATGGCAGGGCCCGAGGAGGACCAGACCCTTCCTATGGAGGCGGTTCCTGATGCCAGCAGCGCTGTGCTGCAGCAGATCATGAGGCAGGAGGTTCTGGATGCGGCCGAGGCTGCGGGGCATCCTCCAGACGCCTCCTCAGCACTGGACGCCCTGCTCTGCGCCGTTACGGAGCTAGGCGAGGTGGAAAGCAAGTCTGGACTCCTTGACAGAAGCAGAACTAGTCACAAAGATTTCTTACAAATGCCAAATCCAGAGACGGCCAGCGTTCCCAGTGACACCGAGGGTCAAGAAATACAGATGTTCCATGGAGTTCAAGAGCCTCAGGAAGATGCCGAACCCATGGAAGTAGTGACGCAGGTCGTGCACCCATCGGCTATAATTGCATCTCAGGAGAGAGCTCAGGCTGCCTTCAAGAAGGTGGTGCAAGGAGTGCTCCAGTTCGCCGTGTGCGATACAGCCGCGGCCGACCAGTTCATGAAGGAAGGTGTCACTCAAGTCATCGTAAATGAGGAAGGCACCGTGCACATGGTAGCCAGAGAAGGCTCCCAGATCATTATGCAGGAAGCTGCTGGCCACGCGCTCAGCGTCCAAAGCGAGCACATGGATTTAGTCGAGTCAGATGGGGAAATATCACAGATTATTGTCACAGAGGAAATAGCGGAAGCCATGGTCCAGGCTCCCGAGGGCGGCTTCTCCGACGGCGCGACGCACTACATCGTCACGGAGCTGCCGCCGGAGATGCAGGGCGAGCCCGGCGTCTACTCGCACTCCATGGTGGAGGCGGCCGAGCCGACGGCGGTTCTGCAGGCTGGGGCTGCTCTGAAAGCCAAGGCGCTGTCGCCCGGCGGCGCGGAGCCGCTGGCCAGCGTGGTCATCTATGCGGGGAGCGGGGAGCGGGCGCCGCAGGGCCACGGCGGCGCCGCGGAGGCGTGAGGCGCCCGCACAGGGCGGCTGGGCCGGGGAGCACAGCCCCGTGCGCGCCCTGCGGCCTGCGGGGCGGCCCCCGACCAGCCGTGCGGCCGCGGGCACCCACCGCGGGGGAGTACTCAGAAACAGGCGTATGAGGGCACAACAAAGGATAAACACCCCTCCCAACAGGTATTGTTCTGTTCACTGGTTTCCTTGTTTTTTCTAAGTGTTTTTTTACCCCAGGGTGATTCCCTGCCTTATGCCTATTTTTTTTTTTTTCTGTCTAACATAATCACAGGACTGAAACACTTTCACTTTACATGTACATTTCACGAACGGATAAATAAGCAAAAAATACAAAAGCCATGTCGCCGCAATAACGAGGCGATCAGGTAAACATACATGTTGCAGCCAGTGCCCTTCCTTAGTCTGAGGAGAACAGGTGACATTTCACTTTCTGAAATCGTACTTTAAAATACTCCTTTTGAAAAACATGTCAGAAAAATAAGGATTTCTTTCATCTAAAAATCAAACTGTTAATTGTAGCTTATTCCTTCATGGCTTCATGTAGGACTTTTCATGCTCAAGAAGAGCTCAAAAAAGCTACACTTCAGAAAATTCTTGATATACATATACAGAAAAAAAACTTGATGCCTGTAACTTCCACTTAATTTTAAGTGAGAGTCCTGCATAAGAAGTGTGCATTTGGGGGAAAAAATATTGTCACTGTCAGTGTTTTGCTTTTCTTATAAATAGCGCTTCATATAAATACCATTTTGCAGTTCATTTTGTGAACGACTTCTTTTGAAATGTTATGGGGGGTTTTAAAGAAAATTCTGACATTGACATTAACAAATAGGAAAAAAAAAGGTGACCTTGTATTTCTTGCTTAGACCGGGATGTCAATTATTTAGTTGTGGATATACCGCAATTGTTCAATGCAAGTTCATGTTGAAAACATTTGTTTCAGGATACAACTGTTTTTGTTTCTTAAAAAAGTGTAAATATAAACTGGCAAGGTTTGGGGATTTTTTTTGTGGTCTTTCAAATAAAATGTTAGCATTAAAAAGAAGCATCATGATTTTTAATATTGAGCAATAAACAGAACTGCCATTCAGCAGGAGCAAACAAATGCTATCTGTTATGTCTGTGCATTTTCTTTTTTCTCTTTGCCTTTCTCTAGCTAGCCAGATAGATAAAGATAAAAGAATCTAATTTCTGATGTGCCTCATGCATGCTTAATAGAACTGTGTAAGTGTTTAGGGTATAAACCATGCTGACTCTGGAGATAACTGTGGCTCCTATCATGTTTAATATCTTTAAATTATCAACAGTCAGAAAGTTGGGGTGAGGTGAAACTAGTTCCTTCTTCAAGCAACTGTTTAAAAATGCATTTTCTGGTAGAGCTGCTTAGGAAAGGTGCTTCATTCTGAGGCTAAAAGATCCTGCTGTCTTTTCTTCTCTCTTTCTTTTTTTTTATTATTATTTTCTAGGAATTAAGGTTGTGTCTGTGTCAGACCCCCAAAAAAGTAAATTTCAAGTTAGACATCGGGAGTCATAATTAGCCGAGTTTGACTTGCTCATCTTTCTTAAAAGTGACAGGCTGTTCGCTTACTCTTAAATACTGTCTTCAGCAAACAGTGACAGGATCAACTCCCGTTTGTTATCAGGATAAAGGTGACCTTTACAAAATGATGGCCCTCTGCAAGGCTCTCACAGATGTTCAAAAAACCGGAATGTTTTTCAGTGGAAATATTTCTTCTTGATCATTTCTGCTGTTCAGCGCAGCCCTGTGGTCTTGCAGCCGGGATGCTAATTCCTCGCCGTGCGCAGCCCTGTATGGCTAACCTTTCTGCTGCAGTACAGGGTGTTGACACTGACATGCTGCAGTTTACCATTTGTGATTTATTTAGGATAAATATGTCTCAGGTGGCATTTAATCCTTCATAAAACCAGTGTAGCCTGCAGTGTCAAACCAGCAATCACATTGTATGCACAATGAAAAGAGCAGACCTTTGCATAAAAAAAAAAAAAAAGGAAGGTGCTCCTGTGCTTGGGAGTGCTGGAAAGGATTCACTAACCTCCCACGTGCTGTAATTACCTGGAAGCTCAGGTTAACGATACTTTGAGCGCAGTCTGCTCGGGAGAGCTTTTTTTTCTCTTTTTCTAGGGCTATTTTTTTTTTCCTTCTTTTTAATGCACGCTTCAAAGTTAACTTATTGGTGCCCTGCAAGTGTAGCACTAGGAATCCGGGTGGTGTTCGTTCCTGCGCAGAGGGGCTGCCAAGGGGCCGTTCCCAGGGGTGCACCGGGGGCCGCAGGGCCCACCGCGGCCCAGAGCCTCTCTCGGCCCAACTCGCCCCCGGCACCTGCCTTAGGGCGGGCCTGGGCTCGAGCTCTGCGCCGTGCCCGGAGCTGGGCAGAGCGCACGGATCGATGTGGGGATCGGCCGGCCTCCGCTTCCCACCACCCTGCGCCCGCGGCGGAGCCCACGCGGCAGGAGGCGGGTGCTGGGCAGAGCAGCAAGCGAGGGGCCCCGGGCCCGGGCCCGGGCAGCCGCGGCGCCTCGCGGAGGCAGTGGCTGCCACCGCCACCTGCACGCGGAGGCCCGGGCGGGAGGGCGGCACGGGCAGCCTCCTGCTGCACCGGCCTCGTCTGCGGGAAAAGCGAGGGCTGAGCTCCAAGGGAAGCGGGACCCGAAGTGCAGCTTCCCCACGGCCCTGCAACAGCCTGGCCGCCAGAGCCACTGCCTT
>VWPW01006205.1:962665-1023803 GCA_013389825.1 Crypturellus undulatus | reverse complement strand
AAGAAAAAAGAAAGGAAAAAGAAAAATAGAGCCCTCTTTCATTTAAGTGATAGCTTACTTCATTTTTATAAATTGGAATTAATGGAAAAAATCCTTATTTTAATAGAAATTTTATTCATTATGGAATAAAACTGGGCAGGCTGATATTTTAGGAGGCAATTTCCGTTCTAAGTAGCTGGTTACCCTTCAATATGGTTTTAGAAAAATACATAATTGAAAGCTTACCTTGTGCCTGCAAACAAAAAGAATTCAAGGATTTGTAGTGGGATACGTTAAATTAACTAACTGGATTGATGACAGAAAACAATACTCTCTTATGCTGTTGCTAATGTCTTCAACTCCCACTTGTGCTAAGCCAACTAAATTACCCTAATCATACACCAAACGCTTGATTCTGTACAGCAGGCTCTAATGAGGATGGAATTTGTGTAGAGCAAAACCAGCCGTTCCAGAAAGCGGCCGGCACCCCCTTGTCGCTGGCAAGCAGGAGACATTCCCTGCTCCCTGCGTGCTCCAGGTTAGGACAAAAGAAGGTGGAAAGGAAGCCCGGAGGAGCCTGCTGCTGTCTGCTGGCTCCAGAAGAGTCTGCAGACACCCCGAGTGATCCAGTCTGCCCAGTCTCATCGGAAAGGGAGAGCGCCCAACACCAGCTGCTGCTGCACGTCGCACCCAGGTCCCCCCCCGCCATCACCGCATTCCTGACACCTGCCCGGCGCTGGGCATGCGCTCCTCCGCCGCGCAAGCAGAGCTGAACCGAGTGAGCCGCCCATCACGGCGGCCCTCTAAAGTGCGTCTGGGCAGGGAGAGGTCCCTGCGGAAACCCCGCAGCAGTGGGAGGTGACACTGCGGGAAGGAGCTCCCCCTCGGCCCGTACCTTTGACGTGAACCCTCGGCAGGATGTTCTGGAAGGGCGCTGCGTGCAGCAGGTCACACACCTCCTCGAGCGACTGCAACGGGAAGGGAACGAGAGGCGCTCAGGCACAAAAACCCCCCAACAGCCACAGGTCCCGGGGCGAGTGTGCAGGGGCAGCCAGGAGGCTGCGGCGGGAAGGGCAGAGGGCGGCAGCCCCCAGGGCCAGAGCTGCAGGGCTGCCCCATGCACGTGCCGCCCTGCACCGCTTCCCGAGGCTCCTGGATGTCAGCAGCTCTCCCCACATCCAGCAGCTACTCCCACTCTCAGCAGCGGGTCTTAAGGGACGGGATATTCATCAACAGGCCAAGCTGAGAAGGGGCGATTTCAGCGTGGAGGCAGCAGACGCTCGGCGCAGGCAGGCAGGAGCACGCAGGCCGGGACTCGCTGCTCGGCTGTTCTCACCGTTCCCACAAGCCCTTGGCGTGTCAGGAATATCACCTGGCACGAGGGCAACCGCGCGCTGTCCGTGCAGAGCAAAGCCGATCCTCATGGGGAAAGCAGAGATGTCGCCTCGGGCCCCTGAGGCGCATGCAGGAACCACACACACAGCCCTGTCGCAGGGCTCCGTTTGGCCCAGGAGCACCAGCTGCTGCCTGTGCTAGAGGGGACCAGGGACATAAAGGGGAGGCACCTCACCAGCTACGGGGTGTTAGGAGGAAGCGCTGCCACGGCGGTGTCCGGAGGAGACCTCAGCGCCATGGGGCTGGGGGGGCCTGCGCCACCCGGCCACCGCGCGAGCCCCTCGCCTGCGCCGTCACCTCGCTGCTCTCCGGTGCCTCTGTTACCCCAGTGCCGCACATCGCTGCACTGCAGACCTCCCGGCCCTCCCACACCCCCTAACACCCGGCAAGGTCTGCCAGAGTCAAGGAAAAGGCCCCGAGGGGCAGTCTGTCTTCGGTATCGTATCCGACACTGACAGCTTTAACGCTCCCCAGGGAGGAAGGAGCCTTATATTCACATTTATTTGGGTGCAACTTCATTTGTTTGGCCCTGGGCAGCCCGCAGAGGAAGGGACGCAGCCAGCCCGCGTGGATCGATGCTGCTCAGCCCTGCAACAGCTGCCCTGCGCGCGCAGCACCAGAGAGCCTCCAGAAAGGCAGGGAATCCCAGAAGGGTTGAGGTTTGAAGGGACCTCTAGAGATCATCCAGTCCAACCCCCCTGCTCAAGCAGGGACACCTGCAGCACGTGGCACAGGGTGGCATGGAGGCAGGATTCGTCAGATGGTCGTGTGCATCTGAGCTGGCTTCCCCGAGCCGGCCCCAGGAAGGAGGACAGCGTGCCCGTTGGGCCCACCTGGCCCTCAGTGAGCACCAAGAAGCACAGGAAGGAGAAACTGCACGTCTGGCCGACTTGTGTGAGCAGGAGATTGCAAAGAGGAGACAGAGAGCAGGAGAACACGGCGGGAGGGGGTGACGGGCGGCCCTCGCCCTGTGCCTATGGGAGCGGGCGGCTCTGTGAGCCCAGGGCTGAGCCAGGTGCCGGGAAACGTCAGGAAAGCTGCAGGTGCCCTCACAGGCTGCTCCCACTTGGGAAGATGCTGCAGGTCCGGCACAAGAGACACCAGCAGCAGCCACCCTCATAGGAACGGGGAGACCCAGGAAATCCTCGTGAGCTCTGCCAAGGTTCGGGTGACAACCTGATGGGGTGGGACAAGCTGGGCTGGGAGGTGACCGCAACAGAGGCACAACTCAGTGACAGAAGCCTCGCCGTCACCCCTGGTGGGGCTGAAGGGAAGGCAGGGGGAGGGCAAATCAGTCATCTTGAGAATGCCTAAAGCCATAGAAAAGCATAGAGGGGCAGGTAGGAGGACGATGACGATGAGAGTGCAACGGCAGCAGCCCTGTGGGAACATAGGGCTCCTTACAGGAGCTCTGGCTGCCACTGCAGCCAGCGTGAGCAAAGCCAGCTCTAGCTGACACTCGCACCCCCTCCACTGCAGCAACAGGAAAAAAAGAGTAAAGTTTTACTGCATCCTGAATGGGGGAGTGCAGAGATGCTGTTAGCTAAGTCTCCACTGCCCACACACACCCTTTCTCCACGCTGCAGGTACTGGCTGGCCCAGCTGTGAGCCTGGCCCTGCAGTTCAGGTAACCTGCCACCAGCTCCTGGCTGCCCCCCTTCCCTGGGACACTTCAGACAGGGTGCAGGCAATGCAAGAAGATAAGGAACTAGGGAAAGGGGAGGCTGGCAGGAGGCTGCAGCCTCCAGCAGAATTTATTTGGCGCCAGAGCCCACGCGAGGCTGCAGGAGTCTGCCCAGTAGGGATGGTTTCTTCACCCATCCGTACACCTGCATGAGCAAACCAGAATATGTCTCCCCGCTACTCGCGATGCCAGGGACCAAAAACTGGGGGCACTTTCTGAGACGCCGGGTGGTTTTAACGCGGCACCTACCAGGCTCTGCTCAATGAGCAGGCAGAAGAGCACAGCATTCCCCACCTCCCGCAGGTTCTGGAAACACACAGTCTTCAGCTCTGCATACTCAACAATGTCCTTCAGCTGATGGTGAAAAAATTCCAGGATACCTGAAATCAAGAGAGGAGAGTAAGTCTTAGGAGCCAGAAAGTAATCCTTCTAGTGGTATTCACATCATTTTATTTACTGGCTTGAAAATACAGGAAAAAAAGAAAAAGATTCTGCTCATGTGGATAACAGTCATATAGATTTGGACTACTTTTTCTTTCTGTCACAAAAACACACAAGTTTTGTAACTAATTTGATTATCCAAAGCTTTCATGGAATATGGATAAGTAGACTGCACCCTGGCACAACAAACCAAGGGTGAGAGTTTACAGTCCTTTCTTCGTGTCTCAACATGAGATTCATTTTTAACTTGCACACAGGCAGCCTCCAGGAAATTGGATGGGGCCGTATTTAAAAACACCAAACCCAGAAGGTCCTTAAACGCTGAGCCAGTGGCGCGCTGACCTTAGGAGCTCAGAGAGTCGGGTGGAACGGAGCGCCCCGGCTCCTGTCCTGGGAACAGCCGCTGGTGTACGGGGTTAGAAAACAATCTCCAGAAAGTAGGAGGTCAGAACGGAGCCCTTATCTGCCATTAAGTCCTGCTGCAGCCCCAGACTCTTGATTCTATTTCACTCTCACAACCTGCTGTGCTGCCCGGCACACTCAGCTCTCAGCTGCTATTTTTCAAGCAGAAAACAGAGCCAGCAAGGAGCCAAAGATAAAGAGAATGTGGGGGACCCCGTTAACACCACAGATGCTAAGGGACAATCTGCAAAATATCCAAGAAACTAAATACAGAAACGCCAAGACAAACGCTGCTGGCACAGACATTAGGTACCGATGAGCACGGCCCAAGCGAGAGCGGAGCTTCAATCCACCCTGGTGCATTCTCAGCTCTCCCTCCTCACCCTGCAGAGCAACGAGACCCTTGGTTAAAAAGCCAAACCCGCGAATGCCGAGGTGCAGGCAGCCTCTACGGGGATACAAACAGGTCCCAGTCATGGAGACAGAAGTGACAGGGCGCAGAGAACTACTAGAGAACAGCAGTAGATCTGACAGCTTTCCTGCTTTTTACAGCTTATTTCTGCCAGCATTTCACGTCATGCATCTGCCATCTGCTTGCACAAGCCGGTCACTGTTAAAAAGCAACCCAAAACCTCAGAGCTGATGACCAAAGAAAATACACAGTGCAGAGTTCATGAATAGTACTAGTCTATATACAGGAGCTTCCTTTACAGTGAATTAAGAATTCCTACGGCTAAGTCTCCACAGGATCACATCCAAAGCAGGGCTGTATTTAAAGCAACTGAGAGGGGTAAAGGGAAGAGGAAATACGAATATCGCCGACGCTGCCTCCCCTGGACTCGGCCCACGAGCACAGTCTCTGCAGAACATGAGACTCCTGCGTTCACGCGAGAAGGCAGCGGCTCAGACACACAAACACAATGTAGAGGCTGCAGCTACGCCAAGGAAATACCCCAAATTCAACGGAGGAACTTGGAAATTCTCAGTGAAGGAAGGAGCCATGCAGCTAACCCACACACTTCACTGGAAAGCAACAAAACATTAAATTTAGCAACTCAGAACATCAATGAAGTGCATGGCAAGGGGATGCAGGGCCTGCTTTGTCACATCTCAAAGAACGGGGATGGGCGGCAGCGCCCAGGATGCTCCACAGGGCAGCAGGGGTGTCTGTGCACAAAATCACCCCGGTTCTTTAATACCAACAGAAGTAGCACAATACCAGTTAGAAATTTAATACCCATTAGAAATTTAAAATGTGGTTTTAAGCCTTCTCCTAAAAGCAATAAAATCCGTTAGCACACTTAGGGTCCAATTCATTGTGGAATATTTTATAGACAGATGAAGATGTTCCAAAACAACCTGCTCACATGCTCAAAGGTGCATCTTCAGGAGCATCTAGGGATAGTTTAAGGGCAAATGGGGCAGTGTTTTCAAAGCAAAACCTAATGGACGTGTACGGCATGGCCCAGAGGCTGTGGTCATCTGTTGTTCTGGTGAATACACCACAAACTATGTATTCGAGTTCTGATTGTGCCAAGAGGAGGTAGGGCTAGAAAAAAAAGAGCAATTTTAGTTCCTTCCCTTCTTAATGGGGTCAACAGAACCACTTCAAAATATACTCTGAAATCCCTCTGGAAAGCTCCTTACAGTACAACCAGGGCATCGCTGCAGGTAGGGAACTGCTCCCCTCTGCTCACACTTGGGCTGCCCTTCCCAGGGCTGCTGACCACCTCCGTGCACCTCTACACAGACACTTGGTTATATTGGTTCTGTTGGCTGAAGACAAATCTTAACTTTAGCAAATTGAAGATGACAGAATGAGAAGCAAAGAACAAGCAGCCTATAGTGTAAGAAAGAGAGGAAGATAAAGAGTTAAATTACAACAAATGATGCTTGAGAGGGAAGGATACTACTTATAAACTGTGATTTCCTCCCCGAAAAGTTTGGCCAATGCTGAACAGAGCACCCTAAGTGCAAAGCAGCAGGACTACTTGTACCAGGAAACAGGAGACGTCCAGAAAATCCTTATCTCACCATACCCTCTCTGGACGTGGAAACCAGAGTAGAGAATAGGAAAGTCTACGGGGCAAAAAAACATTTCACATGAATGAGGAAAGCGTCAGGTTAGAGGAGCAAAGAGGAGGAGGTCCCTTTTGCTCTTACTCCTGCAGCCACTGCTGTCGTGACTGTGTCACTGCTTGGGAAATCTGACACCGTGTCCACTGTGCAGCTGTTCCAAATGCCAATCCCAATACTGCCCTGGTTCCCCTTGGATCAAACCCCTGATTTACTGGCAGAGCAGCTGAAGGTTTCCAGAACAACCCGGGTAAATTGTGATGGTCTCCGGGATGCCCTTGAAGGCATGAAGGGCTTCCCTTGGTACAGACACAAAAGCTAGATACACATAAAAAATCTCGGAAAAAAGAACAAGCGTCTCAGAAAAGTTAGTTTAATTTAATTGAACGCAGCCTTCTGCCTCCTCATAATTGAATTTGTGGGTGAAATTTGTAAATGGCAGAATTAGCTGCATGTGCACAGCACTCTGAAAGGCAAATTAATCAAGGCTTTTTGCTTCTTCTCTCTCTCAGAAAGCAATTTTAATTAAATCCCTCTATTCCTGCAGAACGGATAAGGTTAGGTATCCCAAGAATAATACAACATATAATCCCTATTTCTGATCTGCAGATCTCTCAGTGGAAACAAATGCTGCTCATATAAAATAGATCTAGTAAAGTATGGAAGATTTCCCATCTCTGCTTCCAAAATCCTGTCTCAGTGGTACTCAAGGAGCAGATGTCAGGGTGCAGCTGTGCAGTCTGCACAGTGGCTAATTGAGGAAGTTAGACCAAATCAACACACGAGACACGAAACTGGCTGGATCTCTTTGCTTTGGTCACCTTTCATTTTCTGTAAAACAATCTCAGTTCACACCTACAGACACAAATAAAACATGTTCCAAAGCTTAAAATAGTTCTGCAAATAGTTCTGCTACCTAAAAGATTAGGGCAAAAACCAGCTTTAATTATAGGCCTAAACTTTTAGGAGGAAAAAAAATAAAAAGCAGCCTGGTGGTGTGACGATTTCTTTTCTGCAGAGCACTGTCTGACCCTGCCTGAGCACTGGAGGTTGGACTGGATGATCTCCAGAGGTCCCTGCCAGCCTCAGCTTCGGTTATGTGTGACACCAATTTGACCATTCTTTTCAATAGAAGCATTTGTAATATTTAAGGATACCCCTGTACCTGAGAGTGGCGCCCACAGAGCCTGTGCACTATACTTACTTCGCTTGAAAGAAATAGTATATTGGTTTTCATATTGTTTATGAATTGTTAATGTATTGTTTACTGCCCTTTCATGATCATCTAGGCTTTTGTTTTACAAAAACACCACTTAAGCTTCATCAGTGCTTTGCTGACAGCAAACTGCTGGGATTACTTCCTTTAAGCACCATCCTTTGAGGGCTACCTCCAAAGCCACTGGCATTCCTCAGCTTGCCTTTTATTCCCACAGCTGAGTGGCATCTTCCAAGTATCAAAGCAGCTGGAAGGAAACGTGGGAAGAAAACATGGGAAGCTTCAGAGAGCAGTGCCACTTCCCCAGACTGCAAGGTAAAGACATGTTATTTCACAAGATCGTAAGCCTAGTTTAAGGTATGTACTGCCCTGCACCAGCCACTTGCTCACTTTCCTTCAAAAAGGAGAAGCTGGGAGATGTTGTACTTAAAAAACAAACAAAACAAACAAACAAAAGGAAAGGCAACGGAGTTACCCGGATGAGCCTAGGGATTCTCTTTAAAAGCTGCCTCTGTGAGTGACGCAGCAATGGCATCACCCAAATCTCAGCGCAAGCTCAGCCCCACAAACTCACTTCCTCCTCGTCTCCAAAGAAACTTCAGGACGACAGGGCACAAAGCACTTCTGCTTGTTAAGGGCAGCAAGGCTGTACTCAGACACTAGAACAATATCAGCAGAAAACGTTACCTCCGAGATGAAATTCCACGTTTAAGCACTCGTGAGCCAATACTCTTTTAAGAGCTTCAGACACTAGGCAAGGCCCCTTTAAAAACCCTTACGTCTGCTGTATTTTTAGACAAGCGTTTTTACGACTACGGGATGAGCGAGATCCCCCCCTGCTTCCAGAGGGTTTCTATGGCAACCAACCCTGGGCCAGCCGGAGTCAGGAACACCCCGGTGCCCCGAGCGGCGCTCGGTGCCATCCCGTAAGGCACCTCAAAACCCCCACGCGCGGGGGACAAGCGCACGGGGCCAGAGGGATTGTGGCTCTCGGCGTCAGAGCAGGGAGCAGACCACGGTGGCTGCCCGTTGGCTTCGCTTCTGCAGCGCCAGGCGAGCAAGCGAGGACGAGGATGCTGCAGAGGGGAGCTTGGCACATGGAAAGAGGGCAGTAGTGAAAAGGAAGCAGGAGTTAGAGCCTCCCTTAACGTGCCAGACGAGAGCCACAATCTCCATTGAAGGGAACATTTTCCTTCCTCAGCCAGAGCTCCGCCAAGGGCAGACCCTCTGTGCCAGAAAGGCTCCAGACAGAGCTCCGCTCTTCAGAGCGTTAGAGGGATGAAAATGCACTGAACTTCCATGGCTGTCTTGTTTTAGTATCTTTAAAGGCGGGCTCTGCCACTGCTTAGAAGAGAAGCTCTGGGAAGATGTTTAAGAATGGGAAAAGTACATGTGTCAAGTCAAAACCGCTGTCAGGAACAGAGGCAGCAGGGGAGGACAAAATGAGGCAGTTTTTGTTCTTGAGACCCATTCAAACTCTACTGCTTTGATCTATGTTAACACCAAGAGCTACTCTCATCTCTCTGTACTGTAGCATCTAGCATGTGGGATTTCTTTTGTAAGGGTAAATACAAGGTCAAAGTAATTCACAATCTCTGCAAAACAAGAAACTGATGGATGACTTTTAAAAGGTTTAGATCCTGCAGCAAGTTTTTCTCAGGTCTTGTCTCAAATCTGCAAAGGCTGCCATTGCACAAGTAAGTTTTACCTTTCCTCTATCAGAGATTGCCTTGAAACCTCAGGAGAAAGCATCTGCCTGGATCCCTGGGAAGCTCCTGCCAAATGCTCTGCCCTTACAGGTGAGAAGTCCTGGCAAAAGACTAGGAGCTTCCTAATTCTTGCAGGTAAGATTCCTGCAGCATGGCAGCCCCTGGAGATGCATCCTCTGTATTTTAGAGTGCCTACTGCTTTTGGGTCAAGGCCTTAAGGGGTACATAAAAACTTCAGATTGATTACTTTTATATGGCTAACCACCATGATTCATCCATTTCTATGCTCCAGGGAGAAAAACAGGAAGGAGGCACTTAGCAAGTCCTTGATTTCATTGAACATTGGTAATGAACGTCAAGCAGGCTGTGGGAAGCAGAAAAAAAAACAGCCTTATTCCAGTTGGAGTGGCATTTAATAAACCTAAGAGACTCTGGGGAAAAAAAGAAAAAAAAAAAAGAGACACTCAAGAGGTGGGTGGCACATGGAAGGATTAATTTGTGTTAATTACAAGTTGCGGAGGAGGAATATTTTGCAGGGTGGGGGGGGGGGCAGTTTTGAAATTTCAGGGAACAATGTGATAAATACTAATTGGCAATGATTTCCCTGTAGTGGCAACCAGCTTCCAAAGTCATTTCTTCTTCTGCAAATGTCACACCTCCTGGGAGGAGGCTAAGATGCTCCCGCACAAGGCTCAGACATCACTATTCTGGCAAGACCAGTCTGCCTCCTGCTAGCAGTATCGCTCCTTGTATCTTATGTCTGATAAGGGTAAAAGAGGGAATGAAGATTTTTTTCCCCCTCAGAGAACTAGGGTTATCTAAATTGCAGAGATTTAAATAAATCCGCAATGAGAAGCTGCCTTGCAGAGAGAAAGCTCAACATGGTTAGGAGCAAGACCAGAAATAGAAACTAATGTGAAAAATCCCAGCTCATAATCAATTATATCATAATGCTGTCATGCACAGATGTCACCCTTTTATTTGCCCTAAGCATATAAGTTTTAAAAATTTCCAGTCCTTTCCGAAAGCCCAACATTTAATCATTCTTGTTATGAGGCTACCACAGTTACATCAAACATGAACTAACCTGGAGAACCATATTCATGTCTTGGTAACCTACAGATTTTGGGCATCACTTCCATTAGTGTCTTGACATACTGAAGAATCGTCCCTTGTAGCTAAGAGAAAACAGGTGTTCATTAAATTAGTGTTAGTCATCTCAGAAACTTTACAACAAATTGTATTCAGATGGCACAAACAAGTTCTAAAGATCCTGCATATAACACTGTCAAGCAGCACTCTGAAAAGAGAAACTTTGAAAAAGGAAAAAAACTTGCATTTTTACTTCATATAGCATTTGATGCTTTTTGCTATAGAAAAAAAAAATCACACAACAGCTACTGCCAGGAAGAAAAAAAGAAATACAAGTTACGTATTTTCTTGCAGGAAATATCATCTCTACTGTCTAACTAGCTTGTTTTTGTAAAAAAAAAAAAAGGGGGGGGGCGCATTTGAGTGTTTTCAAAAGCTACAGGACAAAAACCCTCTCCATTAGGTATGTCTGTACTCAGTCAAACTGGCTATGCCAAATTATCTTGAATGAAGGTATTTAATTTGCTGTGCACCACCCCACAAACCTAACCAACTAATGTTACTGTCAAAATTTGCTGAGAGCATCTGTGTTTGTATCTTTCCTCTATGACTATATCATAGAATCCCCTTAAGAAGCCCTCACCCTTTCTAGTATTTCAAAAGTTTACTTAGAATGCTGCAGGAATTAGAGTAAAACTCTAATTTTTGTGTCTGAAGTGAGACTATTAATGCTAGAGTTGTAAGATTTGATTATTTTCATCACATTTTCCTTTCAGGGAGCAGGGGTAGGGAGGAGAAGACCATTTCTGTAGCTAAAATTGAAATTTTAAGTTTAATTATATTATGACTGCATACATAGGTATGGATAATAAATAGTCCTGCAGTCTCCTAAAAGCCCCTCGTCCTTCAAGCCCCATCCTTCTCCTCCAAGAGCCCATTTCTAACACTAGATACACAGACCATGAGAGTAACTTGTTCACCATCTGGTCTGAGCTCTCTTCCAAATAAGCTTGATGGCATCCACTGCTGGATCAAGCACAGAGATTAGACCTTCCTTGTTATTAAGGGTCATCTGTCAATTACAGTATTAGTGAAAGCTCTGAAGTTAGAAAAGCCAGAAAACACTCCCTCAAAAAAAGTAAATTATCAGTGAAACTTTAAAGTAGAAGTGAACTCATTTGAAGCCCTTATACTTGTCCAGAGAAGTTTACCAAGGATTTTCCAGCACAGCTCTGCACAGATTCAATTCATCTTCAAAACAGAAAATGAGACTTTCCAAACACTGCACGGATCACCAAGATACTTGCTCTGCTCCTTTCTGAAGATGTTGGGTGCTCTCAGGCATAGCTTATATTGAATTTAATGGAAGTCATGTCTCAATGAGTATTATCTGTGTCTTATTTTCCTTAGAAATCTCAATTTTACACTTCACAAGACAATTCCTATCAAAAGTCACAGAAGCGGAAAATGAAATACACTCCACATACCAGGCTCTTGACAACTTTCAGCAGCTCCTCCATTACTACAGCAATGCCCTGATAGCCAAGAAGCCTACAGATGACTTTAAAGTGAGGGGGGCCAACAAAATTCCTGTAGTTGCTGTAGATGCTGGAATACGCCAGATTCAAAGCCTAAAAAGGAGAGAAACAGATCTGATTAATGACAATTTCATCTGATTGCATCCTTATAGGAAACTCAAACAATCAGTATTTTTCAATATGTCAAAAAATAAAAATGAAAAAACAGCTTTATATTTTGCTATTACATAGAAAGACAAAATACATAGCTTCCCCTTTTCAAGAAAGAAATTCCAATAAAATCTCAATTTTAGCAAGAACCACTTGTGAATAATTTTTGTTCACTAGGCATATTTCCCCCTTACTATTTGTCAAGCCACAAACATTTCCTCTATTTCATATTCTTCTGTTTACACAAGTAGAAAAGGACAAAAGTAGTCCAGTCCAACGTTTAGATTTCTAAATTTACAACACAGCTTCTCAGCTTATGCAGCCATGCCTCTTCATGTACAAAACATTTTCAAAGAAATGACTTCACTTTTCATTTCATGACAGTCCTTTCAATTCCCTGAAGATTCAACTAAACAAAAATAGGCTTCTGCAGTGACTCCTCCCGGCAACTAATTAAGAAGGATCTTGCCTGCTCAAACCCCATAGCTGTCTAGGGGATCAAAGCTGAGCCTGGGGGGGAGCCTCTTAGAAATCATTCTGGAGCTGTATATTTGGGCCCAGGTGCTGGGTTGTGTTATTATTTCTTCAAAGGGAATGAAACGGTGCAGGCTGATGCTGCAAAGGGATTGAGAAACTGGCTGCTGAAGTTAGGGATTAAAGGGGAGTCTGCTAATTTAACGTGCACCATTTGTGTAACGGGTCGTTCTCCATAGGTCCTGAAATTTATTTTTAAAAGGGAATCTTGTCAGTCTTCCTCGTAGAAGGCTCTGCTGCATTTCCTTTTCTTTTCCACAGTTATCATCATCTCTAATACGAGTACACAAGGCTACGAGACCTTCAACTCAGACGTCAGCTGTGACGCACAGAACTTCCCTTCATCAGTATCCAGGGAGAAGAGCACTGATTTTCTCTGCAGTGTGGATCCTACCCTAGTTACCCATGCAAGCCAGAACTAGATAGCTGTAACAGGTACCACATGGCACCGCAAGAGGAAACTACTAGGAATTTAAGCCATGAAATTCTACCAAGCTCTTAGGAGTATTTTTGTCTTATAAAAGAAAGGGATTTACGATGTGTGTGGGGGGCAAAGAATGGGAACTGTGTCTTGGGCTGCCATCGGCAGAGCATTGCCAGCAGGACGAGGGAAGTGACCTGTCTCCGGGCTTCCCAACGGCAGATGGACGAGGTGGTGCAGGGGCAAGGGCAGCCACGAGGACCACGAAGGGCCCGGAGCCTCCCTCACGAGAGGAAAGGCCAAGAGAGAGGCGGCCAAGAGAGAGGCGACCGCTCAGCCTGGAGACGGGGCCACCCAGCGGCACCTTGGCAGGATGGTGAAGTATCTCCGGGGAGGGCGTCAGGAGGATGGGCCAGACTCTTCTCCGTGGTGCCCGATGACAGGATGGGAGGACACGGCCCTGGGCAAGGCATTCAGGCGACCATGCCCGAGCAGGACGCTGGCACCACGCANACACGGCCCTGGGCAAGGCATTCAGGCGCCCGAGCAGGACGCTGGCACCACGCGAGCCCCAGAGGTGCCTTCCTGCTCCAACCTTGCTGTTACGCTGTGAAACCTTCTAAGGATGGTGCACTCGTGTCGATTTTGCAGGGAGGTGAAGTCTTGAAATTCCCAGCCATCTTTCCCGGGAGTACAAACCGAAATAGCTGCTTGGGTGGCGATGAGAACCCCTACATGACGCCATGGTTGTGCTATGAGATCAGGGCTGACCAGCCTGGCTGACTGCCTAAAGCTGAGTACAACATACGTACTTATATAGCCTTTTGTTCACAGAAATGGTTCTGGGACATCAAATGGGAAGAGAACTGGTAAAATCTATGAAAAAAATGTGTGGATGCCTTGATATACACTGAGCATTTTATAAATTTACCCATGAAAAGTGAGATTTCATCTTTTGCTTTTGGTCTTTCAGCCAGGCAACACAAAACAAGTGTATCCAAACCATCTATGCCAGCTACAGAAAGTTCTAGTGTAAAGAGTATTTTATTTCAATAAATTAAAGAAATTTACTGGCCTGAGTTCTTCTCACTCTGCTACAAAGCAGATTAAGCAAAGGGGATGCCCCTTCACACAGCAAAACTTGTCATAGAAAAGCAAACCCTTAAATTGCTATTTCAGTATAAAAAGCTCCCCAAACGTAACAATAACTTGATTAATCTAAAATAAAATTGAAGAAAAAAATCTTTCATTAAGGTAACACTACTGGGGAAGTATCTAAAAAGGCCTACCTGTGTAAACGCTAGATTAGCAGAGCTTTATGAACTGTGATAGAAGATTTAAAAAATCAGCAGCACAAACCACCACCGCCTGCCCCCCATGACACCCAGAAACATAAAGCTCTTAGGGAAGGAGCCACTGACAGGGCTGGAGGGGAGCGAGGGCAGGAAAAGGAGAGGGAGCTGGTTATTTTTTAAGCTGTGCTTGCTCCCTCCCCTGCTTAAAAGAAAAAAAAAATAGTTGCTAGTTGCTGATGTCACCGAAGTGCTAACATTAATCACTCACAGCATCACTGGCACACACAGAGGAGCACATAGCAGGGATGCCGAAGCAGCACCGCGTCCAACAGGAGGTGAGTGAGAGGGGAGGAGAGAGACATTATTTCCTCCGGTATCTGCTCTGAAAGCCGGGGCACCTTTAGACCAGACGTGCCCCTGCACGAACGTGAGCAGAAGAGACAAAGCAGCAGCAGTGTCGCGGGGAGGCACCGAGAACTCGCTCGAGGGAATCCGGGGGGAAACAAAAAGATCAAGCAAACTGGCAAACACAGACCATGAAGGAGGCACCTAACGCAGAAAAGGAGAGAAGATCTGGTGTTCATTTCGTTTACAGGACAGCACCACATGAAAATTCTGTTCTGAATTTTCCATCAGCAAGTGAAGGTGAGTACTGACCTTATCATCTATAAAATACCAAGTGTGTTTCCCAAACACACTTGCCAATAATTACACATTCCACTTGCCAATAATTAACTTGCCAATAATTACACATTCTCTAATAATTTATGTTTCAAAATAAACAAAAATAGTCTTATTGTTACTTATTTAAAATCCAGACACTCCCTAACTCTATTTACAAAATGCTGTGAAGATGAGAGTATTACTATTTCTAGACAGCATCAGGAAGTGTTCCATAGAAAAAATATACATTTTTAAGTTTAAGTAGTCAGGATCTCTCAGATAAGAGGAAGACAAACAGGAAAGCCGATGTTTAGCTCTACTGGTCTAGTATTGTGGCTCATTTTTAACATCTACGCAAGCTGGTGTCAAAATGTGTCTGTCTAACAAGTTTATCTGACAGCAAAATCAATTTCTTTATATTGCTGCTCGTCATAGAATTAGATAGACAGCCTCTACCTGGATCACTCTCAACTAAGATTTTATATTGCAATGAAAATGCATATGCATATTTTTCTCATCACTTCCCAGTAAGCGTAATCCCAAAGCCATAAGCAACATTTTCATATACAAATATCACAGAATTAATATTAACACAATATAACTATCAAGATCCTACTCAAATTTTGCCAGCCTTCTTTCTAGTTAAAGCACACTGATAGTGTTCCAGCATATGTTATGAACAAATTCAATCAGCTTCCTTTATCAGAGCAAAATTCCATATTTGGAATTTTTTTTTCCAGGAAACTTTTTAAGCCAGGAGCCTTAACATTTTAACATTGATGATAAAAAACCAAAAAAGTTATAATGAGTTACATAATTTCATAAACCATGAAATACTGTGTTACTGTTGCGGGCAAATTTTTGAAACAAAAGTTCATTAAAAAAGTAAGGAATCTTCGCAGTGGAAAAAAAACTTGCATAGGTGTACCACTAGAAACAGAATTAAACCAGAAGAGAACCAGAAAAACTCGCCTACGTGCTTTTGAAAGAGTTACGTTGGCATCAAAGAAAAAAAAACCCACAAACCAAAGCCAAATCTACTGTTTCTTGTTATCAAACAACAGTTTTAATTGTCTACTGAGGTCAAAGTGAACCTTTTGTCCTATAGAGAATGATATTCATTAACAAAAGCATTTAGAGAGCTGTAGAATATAGGTATTTTCCTTGCACTGCTAATAGTGGTAATATGAAATGAAATTTCAAAATACTAATACTAAAATACTAGTATTAAATTTATTACAAGGAGTGTTAGATTCGTGCCTGATCATCTGGATCAAAACCCAGGACTTTATCAAAATCTAGCCCTAAGTACTGCACTCCTGCTGCCTCTCACTTGCTAATTAACAAAAGGAGCTCACTGTCCCAAAGCAAACTTTGAGATTACTGAGATTATTACACAACTAGAAATACTAGAATACTTAAGACTTCAGAATGACTCAGGCTTAGGTACAGGAGAAAAACCTTTCAATACAAAGGAAAGGGAAGAAACACTTCTCAACACGCTCATTAGGACGCATTCCTTGCGGCAGGTTAAAGCCTTAACTAGTTGGATGGGCAATCTGTCTGTCTGCAATATAAAGCCAAAACAGACAGTCTTTCAATTCAGTTTAGAATTTAATGTCATTCTTCTCATGAGAGCTTGGCTCAAAATTATGTTAAACACTAAGTTTTCCCATTTAAAACGTTTATGTTATTAAAACCAATAATTCCTACGTTGCTCCAAAGAGAGATTTATTAAAGCCTCTCTCTAAGCTTCTGAACATTTGTTTTTTTTTCCCTGCAAATTCCTCAAGATAAAAACAGCCACTGACTTCATCCTAGGGATGTCATCAAGCGCGTTCGTAGGCGAGATGACGACAGAGGCTGTGGGGGTTCCCTGTGCGTCCTGAGGGCGCGATGGGTCTCAGAGGAGGCGGCTCCTCCGCTCCACGTTCTGCAGGACGCGCTGCCCCTCACGGGGACGAGACGCACGAGAGGCAGCAGCGCCTGCTCCGTTCCTGCCAGTATTTCCTTTAATTTGGGAAAGAACAGCACTCTGGGTTTCTACGGATGGCCAACTGCTGTTTTTTCAGGGCAGCGCCACAGGCAGGAGCGCTCCTTCCTAACAAGCCCCGTCTCTCCGTTACAGGGCGCCGCGGCTGAAGTCCCACCACGCCACGGCCTCGCCGCTCCGAGGACGCCCCTGCTCGCACGGCCGCGTCGCGATGGGGATAACCATCCAGAACGTCACGGGACACACGGCCGTGGTGATCTGGCCCAAAATGGCCAGCTGTGCCGACAGCTTCTACAGCGTCATGTACCACCCCAACTGGAACAGCGTGCTGTCCAGCTACTCGCGGAAGAGCTTCCACAAGGAGGAGAGGGTGCCCACAAGCCGCTCCTCATTCCTCGTGGAGAACCTCACCCCGCTCACGACGTACATCTTGTGCGTGACCTGCCAGGCCGCCAGCCCCTCCAGGGAGCAGTGTGGGACCTTCCACACGCTGCAGGCAGACGCGGCCGCCGCGGGCGGCAGCACCAAGAAGGAGCTGGCGCTGGGCATCTGGCTCACGAGCAGCGTGCTGCTCCTCGTCATCGCCGCCGTCCTCCTCTACGGCTGCCTGCACCTGCTGTGCCGCAGGAGGCGGGAGCGCCCGCAGGCGCCGCGCGGCGCCTCGGAGGAGGACGGCGGCGCGAAGACGTGGGGCAAAAGCGATGCGCGGGAGCCGGGCGCGCAACGCCAGCCCCTGCAAGGCACTGCGGGGACCAAGACCGGCGGCATCCAGCTGGCCACGATAATAGAGAATCCTTTAGCTTGCCAGGGGCCCATCGCGGGGGCTTCCCAACGCCAGGAACTGGTGCCGACGACAGGGCCATTTTCTGCAGGGGTCTAGAAATCTTTTAGCAGGAAGCGGGTTCGCCACAGACAACATCCCCACTACTTCACACTCGTGGAGCGCTTCCTCCTTCCTCAGCTCGCATCACGGAGCTCTGGTTGGACTCCCTGAACATCCCCATCTCCACACCTTTAATCCTCACGTCCCTTTCCCACAACCCCGGCAGAGCCAGAGGTACT
This sequence comes from Crypturellus undulatus, assembly GCA_013389825.1. Taxonomy (NCBI): domain Eukaryota; kingdom Metazoa; phylum Chordata; class Aves; order Tinamiformes; family Tinamidae; genus Crypturellus; species Crypturellus undulatus. The sequence goes on along the minus strand of VWPW01006205.1, from coordinate 1,006,153 downwards.
CAGAGGCGAAGGCAGAGATTCCCAGGAAGCGAGCACGCCAGCTGCATTTTGTTAATGGGAAAAACAAAGCATTTAGCAAGATTTTCAGAGAAGTTTTTGGTTGCTTTTCTTTACTCTGCAACAATGAATGAACAAAACACCAAATGAAAGCTGTGACCAGGAAAATATTTGTATTAAGACAAATTAAAACTGAACTGAATTTTTCAGTCAGGAACCCAGGCTGCTATTCTACAGGCAGCTGAAAACTACCCCGAGTACAAAGCTTTACCCATATGACTTTCATTCCCTCGTTTCAGCTTGCTTCCCAACCTGTACAATTTCCCGACTACAACGCTCTCCACAGTTCCCATTTCAAGTTAGTCCAGTCACAGTATGTAAGCTAAACTCACCAATATTTTAATGGTATACTTCCATCTATCTTTGAATATCCCCTCTGTCTGAAAATATATTCAAGGTAAGGTCTCCCTAAGGACGCTTCTAACTAAACTAATGCAATATCCCGGTTGATCTTACTTTGCATCCTCTCACACCCAGCACGAGCCAACTTCTGCACCACAGGGGAGCGAGTCCCTATAGAAGAAGGGAGCCCAGGGAAGCAGCTCCCAGTGCTTCTCTCCTTCCCCTTTACTTGTAATAGGGGAACTCACTCAAAATCTGCAGATTTCTATGCAGGCATAAAGTGAGTTTTCTATGATCTGGGGCAAGGAAGTAAGAACATGTTGAAGCACATTTTATTTTTGGAACAATCAAAATTGCTAATCATTTAACCTTGCCCTGATCATTTTGAGTACCGAGAGGCCCCGAGACAGAAATCTGTTCACCCTCACAAAATTATGAGACATCCATTTTTAAATCTCTTAGTTGCATTTGTATTCCATAGAAGTGTACTAAGGCTTAGTATCACTGTATCATATGTTGTCTCTAAAAACAAAGATATACTATGACTGCATGCATTTTAAATTGCTATTAACAAGAACATATACTTCAAGTCAGCTCATTATAGTAACGAAGGATGGAGAACTGCTATTTCGGCAGCTGCCGTGAGTCCTCGCTGAGTTCTGGAGACCAAAGCACGTGCAGGCAAGCTTTGGTGAGAAAGCACCCGCCGAAACATTTCACAGGAAGCAGTGGGTATTTTCAGCTACTGCATTTTGGCAACATTTCCCACCATTTGTCACCGTCTTCTACTCTCACATTGCTAGAAATACATGAGCTGACCTAAGTTTGATTCATTTTCATTACTTTTTTTTTCATATTAGGATAGATAAGATGCACAGAACAGAGTTTATTAGAAAACATGTAAGAAAATGTTGCATTGTATCAAGTAAGCATTAATGGGTTGGCCAACCCTACGCAGCATTTCCTCCAGATGACTTTGGAGGGGGAGGGGGGGGCTTTTTTTTTTTGTCTTTTACATCCTTCTTCAATAAACTGTAAAGATGAAAAAGAGTTTACTGTGGTTTCAAATGAACGTATCCTGCTTTCAAATTAATGGATTCTGTGAAACTGTTTTTCAGAAATACTGAAAAAATTTCTTCAGAACATGATGCTAACACTGCAAATTTACTTGGAGAGAAGGGAGAAGTATAGAAAAAACATGCTTTAAAATCATCTTGCAATTGAAAAAACTGTAACATTTCTCTGACTAGAATATCATAAAAGAGATAAAAGATAAAGGCATAGAGCGAAGAGATTGAAAAATTCCTATTTCCTGAGCACCTAGAAAAGATTATTCTTTTTTTTTCCCCATTGCTTAATATGGGGTCCTGAGCAGTTCAATGCATCTACTCATATATACCATTCTGAGAAGTCAAGGAGCAGTTTGAGGCAATTCAGCTCCTTGATTTATTTTTATAGGCACAAAACAAGCGCATGTACAGAAACACACTTGCATATATCATCCTGAGAAGGCAAGAAGCTATAGTGGAAGAGTTCCCAGGGATGAGATTTAGCTCATCTAAACATAAAGCTGAATTCCATCCAAGGAATTTACTGTGCATTACTTGGATAAATATTTGTATAATTTTAGAAGCAATGACTGTCTTGAAGCCACTGCAAAATAGCAATATATAAAAAGTGTCACCTAGGGGCTTGCATTAGTTTTGAAGAGCTGATGTGACTGCACACACACATAGCTAAAGGATTCTCCTCCTCTCCTGCTCAGGAAGTTTTATTATAGATTCATACAGGTTCAGACTCCAGGTTACTGAATTCCTTCACGCCTTTCAGTTAGCCTCCAGCATCAGGTTTGTTCTGGCAATCCAGCATTCTCCGTTGCTCATTCTCCACTTTTACCTGATCTAATAAAGAGCGAGCAGTTCAAGCAATAACTAAACTGTTAACAAGAGGCAACAGAGTGCAAACTGCTGTTAACATGCACACCAGCATTAGATAAAAATCATTACATTCACACTGAAAAGCAGTCTTCGGATTTTTTTTTCCACAGAATGAGTTAACATCCCAAAATGTGGCAGACACTCAAACATGAAAGTGTTGTATAAGCCAGAAAGCAAGCTCTTAAACTGTCAGTCTACAAAACGTCAGTAAAAAAACAGGTACTTTATTAACAGGCAAAGTTAGTTTCAAATCTCCAAGGGACTCTTTTGTACACACACACACACACACACATTACTAAGCATTTTATTCATCCACCCCCTATCGCCTTCTCCTCTATAATCAAATTGCAATCTCCATTCATTATTAATCCTACACACATTTCAGGAAAGTACAGGCATTTCAATGACCATGCTGAAAAACCCAGCTCATTTAAGAAGCTGACAGGATTTTACAGGCAGAGTCACAGAATCACAGAATGGCTGAGGTTCGCAGGGACCTCTAGAGATGACCTAGTCCAATCCCCCTGCTCCAGCAGGGACACCCAGAGCACATGGCACAGGGTGGCATCCAGGTGGGTTTGGAAGATCTCCAGAGAAGGAGACTCCACAGCCTCTCTGGGCAGCCTGTGCCAGGGTTCTGTCATCCTCACAGAAAGGAAGTTCTTCCTCATATGAAGGTGGAACTTTTGTGTGTCAATTGCCACCCATTACCCCTTGTCCTATCTGACACCTTTGCTCCAAATTTTCCAGTTCTCCTTTGGCGAATTAACTTCTCCTGACAGCCAGAATAAGTTATTTGCATTAGCAGTCTTCTGTTTTGCTAACAAGATAAAGATACTGCTTGGAAAAATTTACTTAGAGCATAGGGAAACACATGTTCTGCAGAACATGTATACAAATTAATACAGAAGAAATGCTTTGATTCATTTAGAAATATTTGGTATTATGTGAAATCTTTGAGATTAAAACTAGGTATTGCTTTAAGTACTCTTAAGCAACACATTGTTTGTACAAAAATTCTGCAAAGAAAGCATTTAACCATTATAATCACAAACGTGAATGCACACATGCAAAGGAAACCACAGTGTCTTTATCTAATGATATATGATCAATACCTTGGGCATTCTCAAAGAGTTCAAGAACTTAAAAAGGACAATACAATAAAACAAAACAAACACAACCACATATACACAGCTGCTGTGTAAGTCACTGTTATCCAGCCACAAGGCAATTCAACATCAGAACAGCTAAAGGACTCAAATAATATAGAGAGGGGATGTGCAGAGCAACAAGCCCGGGCAGACAGTGCACAGAACAACAGAAGCACACGCTGGAATTGCTAACCTCTCTCAAATAAGAATTACAGCTCAACTCATTATTTGTTATATACAGTGAAAATGTCCTCTTAAAAATTCTGCTCAGATATTCTCAGCTTCAAAATACACTAGGTTCAAACACAAAAGCACAAAGAGTATTTTGTAGTACAGAAATAATTAGTTACAGAAGTCGCAGAATTGCTTCTGGGAACAGATTGTTGCTGGTCATGGCAATATAAAAATAATCAGATTTCTGTAAATGTACAGCTTACAAAGGCTACTACATTTATTTTAATAATGTAACCTGATACAAAAAGGTTTCTCACTTAATCCTCTCCCACTTACACTACTGTATCACCACTTAGATAAATTAAGGTAACAATCTCTACTAAATTCTGTAGATTTTTTTTTGCTCTTTACACTGCATCTGCTGAGTTCCTGAAATAGTAAAGAATACAATAACACTAATGTAAAAAAAGCTTTCCTATAATTCAATGTTCCCTAGCTGCAGGAGAAGAATTATATAAACCCTAATCACAGGACCAAAAATAATTTATTAGCTTTCCACATTAAGAAATATGAATCCTTTTCCATTTCCTTTACATTTTAAAGGCAGAAGACTTCTACTGTAGCAGTAGATATATTACAACTGATTTTTTTAACTTGTGAGCTAGTTCTTCAGCTCTTCCAGACACTAGTTAGCTGGTAAATCACTTAACACAGCTTTCATTGTGAAAGGATATGATGTGCAGGAAAAAAAGAAAACAGCAGGATGAGATTTAAACATGTTATCATAGGAAGTAGATAACGAAGTTGATGGTACAGCCCACTTGTACAAGTGACAGCTAACGTGGGGTGCCATAATCATTTAAAGCTGTTTTTCTTGGGTTTTTTTTTGTTTGTTTTTTCCTTCCAACATTTCTCCAATCACTTCCCCTCCCTGACATTCAAAAGAAAAGGTCAAAATTAGAGTGCTATTTCTTTTTAAATACTCTGAAATGATTTGCTCAAGATACCACTGATGCTTTTTTCCTGATGAATATTTCTGACTGGATATTAAAAATGCAGATTTATTCATGCTATTTCTTTGGTTGTTGCTAAGACTCAGCTATTCAATTCCTAAGCTTAAAGAAATAAATCTGCAACAATCAGGGAGAATAAATCTCCTTCTCCAACATCCAATACTACACATGGGAACACAGCTTTGGTCCTGTAAATGTCTGCTAATTTTCCTCACTTGAATAATTCCATTAAAACCCCTTAAGACTATCTTCTTGGGCCAAGCTCTCCCACAATTTATCACCAATATTTGTCACTTTCCAACTTCAATTTTGGGTTGGCCTTAACCATACCATTCACGGTTACAAACGAGGAGAGCTGGATGCCATTGCTGGCTCTTATATTTACTAGCCCTTAAGCTTGTAGGCACTTGTAATCTCAGAGGAAGACAGATGATGCTAATGCAGCGGAGGAGACTGCCAGGAGGCCAGGTTCATCAGTCCCACTTTGAGACCCATCAGTTGAAGATGGCAAAATAATGCTAAATTTTCTTTAAAATAATTTAAGAAGCTTAGTATTTGAATGATAGCTTAGGATGGTCAGAATCTAGGTTCCTTTTAAAGTGAGATTACATTTGACATAGTTTTTCCTGTTTATTCCCCTTTTCCTGCTGCCACAACCTTCAGCACCATAGCAAGGGTGCAACTAATTCCACGACGGGTTCTGGCTCTGGCCTTGCCAGCTAATTCCAGTCTGTGCATTCCTAGGAGCTGGCTCTGCCACCATCATCAACTGTGCAGTGCAAGGTGGCTGAAAGAAGGACCTATTTCTAGCAGCATCAGATAAGACATAACATCTAACCAACCATTTGCACTTGGGCTGAAACATATGGTAATGCTCAGAGCAAAGTCAGAAAGAGAGCATATGCTGATTCTGAAATACTCTCAATTAAGTAATTAAGTCCGTCATTTGTAATAACTTTCATATCCCACAATCTCTCTAATTAAAAAGACACCTTTAAAGATGTGCAAGCCACAAGCAAAAAAGGAATAAAATCCAACCTTCGATCCGTAGAGATACTGGGGCTGTGCATTGGGCTGCTTGTCTCTCTGAAACTCCTGAGAAAAGGGTAGCACAGTTCGAACAAATCTATAAAAACAAAAGAAAGAATTAATTAATTTGGTTATTAGGCATGCACCTAATGCATCTAACCAGATATAACAGTACTTTTGTCAGCATATTAAATATATATATAAATATATATATATCAAAGCCAGCCTCAGAGAATGGTCACAGAATCACAGAATAGCTGAGGTTGCAAGGGACCTCTGGAGAACATCAGGCCAATATGAGAAAGCACACATGAGCCTGCATGGCCCCAAAACTCAGAATGCAGCTCTCCCTTGCTCAGTGGCATGCTGTTCTTCCCAGTTGTGTGCAGGGTCCCAAGTAGTTCTTATCTCTAGCCTAGCTCTGCCCAGCAAAAGCAGAAACAACCAATAAAACCATAACAGTAGCATGTTAGGGAGAGTGAAGAAGTTCCTTGAGGTTCCAAACTTAAATCCTTAAAGATGAACTACACCTACAAAGAAGTGATATCTCCATTTAAGGTCATTTTACAAAGAAGCTCACAACAGGATTTTCCTTCAGGCTAATTCCTGGACATATTTAACATGGAGAGTATAACTCTCCTATCAAAACTAGTCTTAGTAAAATCTCACCATACTTCAGTGTGAACACATACCACCACAAACTGTGTTGAATGAACAGTTTCATACCTGTGTAGTGTTAAGAGATGGGATGATATGAGAGCTAGAGATACAGAGTACTGCAAAAGACAGGATCAAACAGCTCTCTTCCCACAGTGAGTTCTCCGAGAGTTTGAAAAACAGTGTTTTTGAGTAAAACTCTGCACATCTGAGTATTCTAATGAACAAGGTGTACCAGCCCAGGCCTCTCATATTACCAATTAATTTTGTATCATTTACATTTCACATTTCACCCAAACCTGCACCAAAGTTATAGCTGTTAACAACTGTGCTCATTGGACTTCAAGTTCTATTTCTGAGTAATCTGAATCATTCTTGGGAGATTTTACAGCTTCAGGACAGGATTTTCTGTATTTGTTTAAAGTGCCCAGGAATTGATATACCAACAGTTTTAGCTCTCATTTATATGCTATTTTTCTCCCTGTCTTCAAGATAATTTGTTCTTCTTATTTTTCATCAGTGTTGATGAACTTGCAGCAATTTATCCATTGTAATTAAATGTACGTTACAAAGATGAAGCAGATCCAAAGCTTGGTAAGGCAGCAGGCTTTTCAATAGTGACTGCTAAAACATTACACTAGCTCCCCAAAAAGGGTATTTTGGCGATCAAATCAAATTTGATGGCATTGCTGTAATGGCTGCCAGAAAGCTTACAGTGAAGTTGAGAATGGTTGAGGTTGGAAGACAACTCTGGAGATCATCTTGTCCAGCACCCCTCCTCAAGCGGAGCCATCTACAACACATTGCACAACCATATCCAGGTGGGCTTTGAACATCCCTAAGGATGAGGATATCACAGTTTCTCCGGGCAACCTGTTCCAGTGCTCTGTCACCCTTACAGTGAAGAAGTTTTCCTCAAATTCAGGCAGAATTTCCTGTGCTTCAGCTTGTGCCTGTTGCTTCTGTCCTGTTACTCGGCACCACTGAAAATAGTGTGGTCCCATCCTGTTGGCATCCTCCCTAAAGTATTTGTACACAACGGTAAGATCACCTCTCAGTCTTCTCTAGGCTGAACGCCTCCAGCTCTCTCCAACTTTCCTCATAGGAGAGATGTTCCAGTACCCTAAGGACCTGAGTGGCCCCTCACTGAACTGAACTGCCTCGTGTTGGGGAGCCCAGAAATGGACACAGCAACTCCCAGTGGCCTCCGCAGGCTGAGGAGAAGGGAAGGATCCCCTCCCGTGACAGTACTCCTCCTCATGCACCCCACGGTGCCTCTGGCCACACTGCTGCCCCACGGCCTGCAGCCCACTCGGCCTCCCAGGTGCTTCCCTGCAGAGCTGCTCTCGCACAGGTCGCTCCCAGCCTGTACTGGTGCCTGGGGTTATTCCTCCCCAGGTGCAGGACCTTGCACTTGCCCCTGCTGAACCTCATGATGTTCCTCTCTGCCCAGCTCTCCAGCATGCCCAGGTCCCTCTGGATGGCAGCACAGCCCTCCTGCATGCAGTGACCCTCCTCAGCCACTCCTGCCAGCTTTGAACCATCACCAAGCTGAGGCTGCATCTCTGATGGGGACTGGACCCAGCGTTGGCCCCTCCCCTTGGTAAACCCACGCTATTCCTGGGCCCCTTCCTGTTCTTCACAGGAGAAAAGCATTTCAAACGGATTAAGCTGCATTTAGAAGAGATGGATTTCTAGCAGAGAACACCGCTTTGGATGGTATATTGAGGGGAGATAAAGCTACCAGACCAAAAACTGTCTCACAAAGCTTGAGCTGTTTGCTTCAAGGAAGTACAGAAGTATCTGCCCAAGTCCCCCACTCACTGCCTGGTTCTCCTTCCACAGACTGTCTCGCCAGCAGCTACACTTGTGTTGGACACAGCTGTGTAGCCAGCTACGCGAGACAGAAACTCAGAAAATGAGCTACTGCAATTAATAAATTGCTAAATCCAGCTTGAATAGTGGCCTCATTCGTTGTTTAATTTCAATACATTAGCAGGTACAAAAATAAATTACTGAGTCTCAAAAAAGTCAACATCCAGCACATTTCAGTACTTCTGCATGAAAGAATCCTCAGCCTCTGAACCAAACCTGAAGGCTTGGTACATGTCTGAACTCCCTAGGAATGTTTGAAATCAACCAGTTCCCCAAGCATGCTTGGGGAAAAAGAAAGCTTCAAAAGTTACTGGGTACCAGGTTAAGATAACCAAAACCGAATGACCATTACATAGGCTCCAGTTAAATTTAAAAATAAATAATTAAATCTGGGACCTTAATCCATGCCTCTGCTTTCCATCTTTTCTCTTTGCACCTCCCCAGAGCAACTTGAGCAGCTTGCTCAAGGCAGCAGTCTGTGTAACGAGCGTGTTTAAGCACGGCACGCGGACTGTCTTTCCTCTTCCAGCAAAAATGCCCGTGGGCACCATATGGTGGCTGTACAAACACATAATCCCCTCACCACGCTGCTGTTTCAAGTGCGTCAGGAACCCGCTTTGGATTGAAATTCCGGGATGAAACACGTCAGGCTGCACACACAGTGCAGATGTTGCCTAAGATACGCCTCCCTTTATCATGCGTTTAATTAAGTGTCCTGAATTAATCATCCCACAGGCTTGAAACTCAGCCTAACTCACACTGAGCGTGCGTTCTTTACAAGTCAGCAAGCGGCAGCACACAGCAGTGGGGCAGGCTGAGGTCATGTACGTGCAGTCTTTTTGGGCAGGATGAGCGCAGATTCAACCATTTTGGTACCTACTGAACATCTTTCATTAAAGCTGCCAAGTGACACATTGACATTTGATCAAAACGTTTCTTTTAATATTACGACTAGGTGATTCTTAGCACAGCACACTGTATGTTCTAACATGCATCTTGACACAAATTGATAATATTCAATATGCAGAGAGGCCTCCTCCAAAATATACCAGTATCCTGTGTAGAGAGCCTCAGGCAACAAAGAGCTTTTGTGGTAAAGTTCTTGCTCAAAAAGTCATCTTTTCTGCAGACAGAATTGGAGATCTAAAATGCGACATTGCCAGCACAGCTCACATGAGACAGGGAAAGCTGTCCAAGGAGACAGGGAAAGGTAAAGACATGGTTCCCCCTCTTCCTACCGTCCAATATTCAATACCACTGCACTGTCACTTCACAAAAATCCAAGCAAAAATTGATTGCAACACAAACCCTCAAAACTGAACACAAAGCAGGAAGTCCAGAAATATGTGCCTTCTATCTGAGGAAACATGACCTAAAATATAACTTATGCCTTCACTGAATGAACACTGCAGATTTATGAGTCTTCTCCGTGCCTAAAAGGAGAGGAAATGCTTTGAAGACACTCTTGGCTTTCTCTAGTTTATGAAGGCTCAGCTATGTCCAAGGGATAGATCTGACAAAGCCAGAAGGTCTAGTGACCTGGAAGACAGCAATAATGCAAATAAAACCCTACTCAACACATAGAGCCCTCTTCCCTTACCCAGTAAGCCATCCTTTTTCTTCACCTAACACAGAACCAAGGGAAATGTAATTTTATTTCCATTATCTCACAGCTGAAGATCTTGCTTACTAATACTTGTTTACTTCCTGACACCTGCTTTGCAATGTTTTTGGACATGCTTTCTTTTCCAGCGCATCATAGCTACGACATTAAAATAACATAACATTTTGATGATGAGGTTACACCGCACTTCTTCCGTACAAAAATAATAGGCTTTCATACACTTAACAGTAAATTGACTCATTCTTCTTTGTTTCAAGCAAAGCATAAGCACTGAATACACCAAATGAGTGGAGATGATCTTGGCCAGTGTTTGCTAGAAAAGAAGTTGCAGGAAAGTCAAAGAACAGTTGTCAACAAAAGGCTGCCAGGCTAACCTGTTAGTGGAACCATTGTAGCAGTAGTTTGGAAGGAAATCATAATTGAGTTCCCAGAAGACGTGAAGGGTGATTCTCCCATATGGGGCTGACACATTGTGATTAGCTTCTCTGAACATGGCATCAAAGCTGTCCAAGGTCATATACCGACTCAGAAGCTTGTGAGTCATTTTGTTTATCTCTATCAAGCCATCCAGTTCCTAAAAAAAAAGAAAAAAGAAAATCAGGCAGTGCATTTAATACAGTGGAGAACGAAGAGGAAGCACATAAATACCTTTCCCACTTCTAACTTGAGAAAGAGTGAGAACCTAGGATCTAAACTACACATTATCAGTGATTTCTGTTCACTTAGCCACATGCCAGGAAAATCGTGCACATTACAAAGAAAAATTACATTTAAACACTTCAAAGACAAACACCAAGCACTCAAGAGTCATGAAGATCCACAGTCCTGCCCAGCTCTGCAGGCCAGTATTTGTTTTATGTTCCGTAAAGAATGAAATCAGCAAGGACACTTAAAGTAGCTACTGCATTACGAAATGTCACAGGTGAAAGACATGCAAGAGTAGGACCAATGGTAAAAGTTTTTGCTCAATTTTTGCTTTTTTTCCACTCACACCGAACAGAATGACTATCTCTTGTCCTTCTTAATTGCCTATTTATTTGTCAAATATACTGCTGCCTGGAAATCCAATTTGTTCATTAACATTTTAATCGGGAAACTAACTCCAAAAGACATGCTGGCATTGCACAGATGCTCTCCCTCCACAGGTGTGAGCCAGATCTCATTTCTTTACAAAAAAAGTCATTATTTTGTCAGTTGTGAAAAACCAGGCTGCTCAGTTAAACAAACTCATCTAATTCTACCAGGCATAGGACTATCTTGCTTTGGTCTGTAACTTATATATATAGAAGCCCAAGTAAAAGTTGGGTTAAAAAATATATATAAAACACCTGAGAATCAATAAAGCCCATTACACTCTACAACGGCAAGAGAGGATTTTCCAGTCTAATTTACAGAGTAGTTGAAGCTGGATAACTACACTTCAAAGGAATTCCTTTTGCCGTCCAGAAATACTTCTCCAGTTAGGAGTTTCGTCACTCCAGACTTAGTAAATGAGACAAACTTCAACCGTGTTACTTGATTTCATACTTAAGGAAAAACAAAAATAAGGTTTCTGGCGTTTTTTCTTTTTTTTTTTTTTTTTTTTTTTAAGAATTTAAGCAATCTTCTTAAGATTGCTTTTTTTTTTACATTTGTATATTCATATTTTGAGTTTATATATTTAACTAAGGCTTGGAACAAAACAAATTGCAAATGGGCACATTAGTCATCCAACTTTATCTCCCTTCAGAAGAAGGGAACAACTAACTCCCCATCCATTCACTTAAGAGAATAGTTGTAGAGTCTAGAAAAAAAGCCATAAAACTTGTTTGCTTCTGTTAAAAATGAACACAACTTTATAGTGCAAAACGACTAGTCTAGGTGTCAGTCAGACTCAGTGAAAACACAATCTTGCAGTCAAATAAAAAAAAGAAAAGAAGCAGCTCTCCAGAGCCGCACTTGCCCCGCCGTCTCTCTGGGAGAGCAGCAACACACGACTCACCACAATGGAGGTCAAATCCTCGCTTTCAAAGCGTCCGATTGCCAGTTCCATGGATCGATACATGGCTGCTGAAATCCGCTGCGTGATTAGTCGGTTCAGGTCTATTGACCTGCCAAGAAGCTGAAGGAAAATATTTATGAAGCTGATGTCAAGTTATGAGACCAGCCGCACACAAACTGCAAGATTTCACATGCTAACAGGTTCAAACATGGTGAAAAGGCATTCCAAGCACCCAGAAATGCAGCAGTTGGTTAAAAGTCTCCAAATCCACAAACAAATAAGGTACTACATTTTACATTCCAAGGATTATAAAAGGAAGCAGTAAAATTATGTGTTGCAGTTACATCTAAGTATTTCTATCAGCATTTTATGCCTCTCTGGCATTGTGCTGACAACTTTTTAAAACACCATTAAAAAAATAAATAGATAAAAATAAGTCATCAGGCAGACAATACATGACATGTGACATTCCTATTTGGCTGTATTTGCTTAACCAAAGATACTCATTCGCATTAAAAAAGGATCTTTCCAACTTGTTGTTAATTTACTCTTTTGTAAGACAAAAAGAAGTCTATCCCAAATACCAGTTATGCTCCTTAGATGACGGACTATAAAGAATACAAACTGCCTGGCATATTTACATAAAATCAACAAAAACTGCAAAGCAACTCAAATGCAAAGTTGCTCACCTGTACATGTCTCTGTTTCAGCAGCGTTTCATAACGGTTGGATTGCAGTAACTGAATGGTTGCTCCCTGGTTCTTGCATTCTGAACGCAACCGTTTATCCAGCAGCAGACTGTTACGAGAGGAAAAAAGGTACTTAAATCACATTAAACAGCAAATGGGAAAAGAAATACACAAATAAAAGTTCTCACTATAGGAGCAGCTACCTGCCAGCCATTGCCTTGTAGTACGCAAATATTTGGTCCGCCAGCTTGTAGACAAACTGATCAAAACACAGGTTTACCTTGAGGAAGGAAAAAAAGGGTTTATAGCTATTTAATGCTAAAAGAGGGGAACTTCTTTAAGACTTGTATTGCTTAGCAAAAATAATTCAAGAAGTTAACACTGCAAATTTTCCAGCCCCTCACACGGGATGATGACATTCAGTCTTCAGCATTGGTGTAAAGGGTTTCGCACGGATTTACCCATTTCCTCACAAGGTATCACCTACAGTTGCCAGCCTTTTGTCTCTCTTCTCATTTTTTTCATAATCACCATGTGCTCTGAATCTCTCATAGTAGGTCTTTGACTTTAGCATAGTTTTCACATTCAAGTATAGACTATTTCCCCCCAGTAGGTAAGGTTACTTTACCTCTGCTTCAATTTCATCATACAGGAACTGCTTCTTAAACTTAGTAAGAGCGTAATGAGCGCTGTCATTATAAAGGTCCAAAGAATACAGAACATACCTGAATAAAAAAGAATAGAAGGAGTTACCCACAGAAATCACAGTTTTTCAAGATGCTGTGATCAACAAATTGCGAGTGACAATATTGTGAGCTACATGTTTCATGCAAACAAGATCTTTTTTGGTTTGGGTTTGTAACTCTTACTCCTTTAAGAAAGTCTTTTGTTAGTTCATGAATTTGTGCAGATAATTGGTAGTGTGAAACTGGTTTTCCAGCTGTAGCTTTCCATCAAAATGGAAATATGCTCTTACTACTACGGATTATGTTTGATATCTTTCTTAGCAAGGAGGTGTACTGAAAAACAAATGTAGAACTGATCCAAGGAACAACATATGGCTGGTGCAGTTACACTTAAGGCTTAAGAATTCTTGAAATCAGCAAAGCTAAGTTGAGAACGCTCAGAGTGACTGCTTGTTGAAACCAACTAAAGCAGCAACATTATAACATGGAGTGGCCATCATGCAGAATATTTGTTCAGTGGAAGAGGACAAATAGGTTTCTTACTCCATCATTGATGCCTCTTTGGTCTCCAAAATATGGTCCGTTAGAATCCAAGGCATGGACATCTCAATGGGAAACTGGATTCTTCTGCCCATGGTCAGCTCTAAGAAGAATTCCCTGAACCACAACTGAGACAGATCACAGCACTGCTGCAAGGTTTCTTCCCGAAAAAAAATAAGGCAGAATTACACTTCTTGAAGAGGCACATCAAGAAAAATACATTTGCGATTTCGATGATGCAATGCGAAACAAGAAAAAAAAAAGCAGGTGTGAATCACCAGAGCTATACATAGGCCACATGTGTGAACCAAATTCAAAATGTAAAGCCCATGAGATTTTTCAACTAATCCTGAACTCCATCCTGGCCCCCAAAGTGGCGCCTTATTACTGGTGGTGCCTTATTACTATTTACAGAAAATACTGTCTAAATGGAAGAGACCACCCATTACATTTTTTTACATTACATGTGAAAAAAAAAATCTGCAAACATCATCATGGGAGGATTTCTAGCTTAGTTTCTCATTTGGAGCTGTGAAAGCTGTATATTGAGCTTGGGAGGTAGCAAGCCAAGGAGACAAGATTTACTGGATCCATCACTACTATCTATCCTTCAGGAGGACTGAATCACTCCCTGCATTCCTGTTGATTAGATGGGAAGGAAATGAGATACAGATTCATGAAGACGGGGTTAGAACAGGACATTTCTAGGGGCACTGCCAAGGATGCAGAAATGTTCTTCCCATCTCTCTAGTAAACACTGTACTCAAGCCTTCTTTTGCAGAATGCTTGATAATCAAAACAGGAATGAGCTTTTTGCATTAAGATCTTCTGGAAAAATCAAAGTGCTGTTCACAAGCGCCATTATCACTCATCATGAAATTAAAAGGCTCCCCCTTCTTTGAGGGTTTAGGAGTCCAGTAACAAAACAAAAATGAAAGACAACACAGCATGGTGATGACAAAGACTAGACACATTCAATGTCAGTAGGTGAATTCTTTAGGACAGCATGTTTCCGATTACAATTAACTGAATAGTAAGAGTGGTGAAATGACATCAAATTTATCACAACAGAGAATTTGTTTCCTCTGTACTTAAAATGAAAACAACCACCTCCCCTCAAAAAAAAAAAAGAAACAGAACACAATGATTTCCCTTAAAAATTTTTCAATGTGTATGAGCTTATCTGCCCCTTGCATATAAATACATACATTAAAATATACTTAAAAAAAAGGAGGAAACAATATGAAATTCGACCCACTATAAACAAACATACAAAAAGGCAAAATAAAATTCCCATCACAAGATTGAATATCACGTCTAGGAAACGTTTGGACAGACCAAGACTTTTGATAAGTAAACCACAGGTAAGTTGACTTAGGCAATCGGAAACATTTTCCAGGTCGTGTTAGAGGTGTTAGGACATGCTAAGCTGGACACTGATCATCTATGATATGTATCTTACCACTGAAATTTATCAAATGAGTGTAGAAGAAAGACTCGCGATGGAATTTTTCTATGTCCAATATGGTGGGCCCCTCAAGGCTACTTCTCAGGGTTTTCTTGGAACCACTTTTGTCAGCAATGAGGGACTCTAACATAGTTCTCACCATGTAAAGCTGTATCATTAAAGGAAACAATCGTGGTGGAAAGGGAGGGGAAAAAGGAAAATACACATGGTACATTAGTTGAGCGACACTGAGCATTACTATCAGTAAGCGACTGCTCCGCTGCAAATCAAAAGCTGGCCCCGCGTGGCCACGAGCCTCTGAGGCGACAGGACCAGACGCGGCGCCAGCACAAGGGCCTTTCCGTGCCGAGGGCACCTCCAGCACAACGCTCGCAGTGCAACAGTTCACATCACCACAAAAGTAAGAGTAATAAGTAATGTCTTACCACCAAAGTTTAAAAGAGGCGGATAGATGTAGGACTGCCTCAGAAACTTGTGTGTCACATGCAAGAGCTTTTCCAGTCCCAGAGACTTGAGCTGCTTCAACAGCTCGGCAGAGTTCAAGGACTCTGTCATAGTGCGAACCATGTAGAGCTAAAAACCAACAGACAGGGGCAGGCAGGGGAGAGAGAATCCGTTAATAACAACACATGGGTAAATAAGCAACGGGAAAGAGAAGCACAGAAAACGTGTTAGTTTGTTAAAAATGAAAAGCAGTATAGCAAGCGAGCAGAGGAAGACATGCACTTCTGGAACAGAAAGGTTTCCTCACTTGGGATTATCATTCTGAGCCAGAGCTCTTCCAAGGGAATGGAAAAGTTCCCACTGATTCAGAAAACGCTGAATGAGGCCCTCGGCCATTTGCTTCCCAAACTATTTTGAGATGATTCCCAAGTATGACCAACTCATAAGCAGCCATTTTAGAACTGCAGGGAACGTGTCTAGCATGGATGTATTTGACCTCTCTTCTTCCTCCCAGCCAAGACACACAAGTTTGCCAGTGCAAGAGCAGAAAAGGAAGACAGATCTGTGCGCTCCAGCTTCCTGCAGCCAGCGAAACAAAGCCCTCAATCATACCAAGGACAGAAGAAACACATTGGTGGTATACTAAAAAAAAAAAAGGCTTTTTGCACAAAATTAAAATCAAAGTAATTTTTTCAACTCCCAAAACAATGTCTTCATTAAACTCATCTTAGTGCAAGTCAAGCAATATTATTACTCAAGATTATTATCCAATATATCCTCTCCCCACATATCTTAAGTATTACTTTATTGACAAATGACAGTTGCCTTCATTTTTTCACTCAAAATATTCAGTACCTTATTTTTCTCAGTTAAACTACAAATACAGGATCATACACTCACTGAAAAAAATTTATAAAGAAAATTAAAAAATGAATTATAGAGGAAATAAGAATGAACATATAGGTACAGGATTCCAATGACTATTTCAGAAAACATACTTGAAATACCTGTTGTTTTAAAAGAAAATTAGATTTTAAAAAATAGTTTTGTCATTCATTATTGAATAATAAGAGGGGTTGTGTCAGAACTCAAATATGCTCCCATATTTTATGGGCAGAAATTTAAATTTTAAATCTGATCTAAAATTAAGTAGACATCTACTGATCTATGGGATTTAATCAAAACCAATCCATCAGAGAGTGCCTAGGAGGAGATCAGACTAAAATAAATCAAATAGGCCAGAAATTCTTTTGAAAGACAATGGCTCAATATATTTCTTCTGAGTTAATCAAATTAAAGAGTTGGAACATTTGGAAATATTTTGCATTTGAGTAGAAAGTGAGAGCAGCCCAGAGAGCAGATTCTGATCAAGTATATATAATTTTGCAAACGTAAATCTAATCAAAGCAGATTTTGAAGTTTCCTCAAAGATTGATTGAAGATTCCTTAAGACGGTTCTAGTTACAAAAAAATGCAATCATCATTGACAGGCATCATGACCATCAGACAGGAAAATACCTGAGTACTGGAGGGTCCCACCGCACGCCGTGGCACTTTGATGTCGAAGCCACTTTTGGGGTCTTTTTCTCCCCTCAGAGCTGGGTCATTGAATGGTTCATGACCCGCCTCCCAGTCACAGACCGTCTTGCGGATGGCCTGCAAAACACTGAACACAACCCACGCCGCTCAGTGCTCTACTCGTCCCAGCATATTGGAAAGAGCTGCTTTATTCTAACCATTCTTCCATGAGAGCAGGAACTCCGTATCAACCCGCTCATAGCTTGGGGTAACTCAGGGAAACCACCATCTATTTCACCGACAGTTCCTAAAATTCTACATCCGCAACGATAATGATCGCTCTGCACCATTTCAGCTAAAGGACAGTCCCAAATGCTTCTCCTTTATCACAAAGAAGCTGATGGCTGGGACTGGCAAAATTTACTTGTCAAGAATTCACCCTCTGAGATCCTTCTGCAAGAGTATCAGGTCATTTTGTACCTGCTAAGCCACAAGAAGCAGATTATTTAATCAAACTAGGAAGTGATGACTTGGGCTCACAGCAGAATTTCTTATCAGTTGAAATTTCTAAAAACATCATACTTCCAACTTCAAGTACTGAAGTGGACTTCAGACACTCATCAGCAACACAGTCACATCCTGGAGTTGAATGAAAGCAACGTCTGGTACTGAATCCAGGGAGGAAAGCAGCATTTTTCCCTACTTCATGAAACACTCTCTTCCATACCCACAGGACTCCATACTGCAGTGAAATTGTATAAAAAATATAGCTGGGACAACAGTAAAAAGACTCTCCCTGCAAATTTTATAGTTTGGAACAATTTGTTTATCTTTATGATGAGCTGTATGTGACAGCCAAAGAATTTAGCAATAACAGTCAATGACCCTAACAGCCTTGCAATGAAACATGGGATTAAGCTAATGCTAAGATGTCAAAATTAAAAGCAAATATTTGGGAACACAAAAACAAGCTCATGAGTGACACTAACGAGGGCGAGTAGACAAAGCATTTAGAAGAGAAGTATAAGGCTGATAAGCCAAAAGTAGAAGGAGTTGAGAAACAAGGCAGGCTGCCCAGAGGGCAGGGAGAGGAAACACTGAATCATAAAGATGGGCAATACCACTTTTCCTTAAAATAAAGATACTACTCTTTCTTTAAATATTATAGTACTTACCTTTCCTTGAAGTAGAAATAAATAATGGACAACACAAAAGTTCCTGTGAGGACATACTACTTCGCTGAGGCTACTCAGACTGTCTCACAATAATCATCCTGGCTATACTTCATTTTTGACTCCAGGTTTTACAGTTTTTTGACTTCCAATACATACTCAAGAAAGACTTCAAGTGCCAGACAGACTAATGATGGAGGACAGACTCAAGAGTCAAAAAATTAACAAATGTGCAATATTGCACCAAGCTTAGTAACATTTAGGGCACACAGTATAGGAGAAGTTGAAACAAGAATATTACCTCTGAATGACATTTTTCTTCTTTTTAATGGCTTGTCTTAATGGCTCTCTAAGTGTGACTTGGGCAAAGTCCTGCAGAGCTGCATAAATGGTGTGGCGAATGGCATGATTGAAGACACTTTCCATCCTTCCCATCAGCACCTGAAGACCTTTGATCATGGCAATCACCTGGGCAAAAAAAAGAAAGAAAAAAGCAGGGGTGCCTTTATCTAAATACAGAAAATGAGAAGAGGGGAATTTAACAAGTTCAAAAAGATAAAAAATAAGCTCAAAGAAGGCTAGTTTTCTTGTGCCTCTTCTATACTAGACAGAAGAAAATATCCTCCTTCTAAGCCAATACAGTACATGGTACCTTTTCCCACTGAGTACAAGAAAATGATTACTGAGAATGCTCTCCATTATACAGAATTAGCACTGGGAAGATGCCTGTAAGAAGAGATTTATCTTACCTCAACCAAAGCAAATTTCTCCTCACTAGTATAATTGTATCTTGTTGCTCTTTCATACTCTTCTGCATTGTCAGGACAATCTTTATTAGAGTATTTGTCCGTTGGATGTACCAGCTTCCATGAATACTGCATAGAGAGAAAATTGGGGGAGAAAAACAAAAAAGAAACAAGTCTGAGAAACACAAAAACACTGACACAGTATGCCTTCTGAAAAGAAACAACATCCTTATAAAAACCCCAACATGATCAAGAATATCTGAAAAATATGATCTGGGAGTATTCTCAAAAAGTTATGAAACTACGGTCTAATATAAACGCCAGGCTCAGTAATTTGCCTAAAAAATCTTCTTGAAAGACAGATACCCTGCATTGGCTCAAACACTAATTCAGTAATGCACTCCAGGATATCTCTTGTGCCGAGGCAGGGTCCTCAAAGAAAGTCACTGAAAAGAGGCTGAATACAGTAATTTGTAAAGAGATAAATAACAGGAGTGAGACTGGAAAGTGCAGAGGTCAGAAACATACAGCAGCAACATCTCTTAAGAAACAGAAAAGGAGAAGAAAGATTTACACCATAAAACACATTGTTGATTGAAACAGGAGAAACTATTACTCATCTGCTAGCTTTTAGAAGAACCAGTTAAAAAGAAACACACAACAGGGATGTTGTGAAGGCCTAGCTCTGCCTTCTGTGATGACAGAGACTCAAGCACTGCTTGAGATGCCAGAGGCAAAGCAGAAAGAAGCCTGGCTTCTTCATTCATACAACACACGATCTGTCTTCCTCTCTTCTGGATCATGTTTTCGTGCAAATATGAAATGCTGCATTTCCCTAAGTGTCTGAGACATAAAAAAGGATCTTTTTCCATCTAAGTCTTAAGCAACTGCATATTGAAAAAAAAATAGGCATTTTTCTAACTGCCTCCTGTTTTTAAAATAGACTACTGAAATTAAAATACACAGAAACGAGAGAAAAAAATATGTATTTCCTCTCCCTCTGCTCTGTTTTCTTTTTCCCATATTTCATTTCCTCATGACTCACCTAATCTTAAGCCAATAGGAGACTCACTAAGCAAGCACTGCTGAACACAGCCATCTGCCCGCTACTACATCACTTCCCCTCTGACTCTGTTCCTATGTATACTGCTAACAGAACAAAATTTATAATTTATTTTCCTCTGAAAGGTTGTTAAGTCCTATATCTGCAAAACGAATGGCCCAAGAGCTCAACAGCAAAATAAAAATATGCGGTCCATATTCACAGACGGATGATCACCTATCCATTAAACACAACAGGCTGAATATACAGCATGAGTTTGTGCTTGCTGCTGTGTCTTCAAAACGGCAGTACTACGTGCTCAGCCTTTACTCAGACCACGTACCACTTCCATGACGTGCGCGCTCCACTGAGAGAGAAGCTGCAGCCCTTGCAGGGAGAGATCAAAGAGCTTCCGATACTCCGCGTCCGTCTTCTGGGCTTCCTGGCGCCCAGAGCCCGTCACCACCTAGCAGGTTATTGAACAAAGACATCAGAACACGTCATGCCCTGCACCTAGAGCCATATTTCCACACGGCTCTCCAGAAAGTACTGAAGCAGCATCACACACCAATGCTCACCTACAATACATCAACATCAGCTTTTTCTGCTAAAAACTTATATACAATATGTACCATGTGTGTGTACACACATTTAAACTTTCCTGACTGTGTTCTTAACACACATTTTTATTCCAAGTGTTCCAAGCACACACTTGGAATAAGTGCTAGACAACCTGTTACGAAAGGGCCATGCAGAAGCTCTGGCTTCTCATATTAGAAGTAAGTAGAGGAATACTGCAATTTGTATGATGCACTAAAGATTCATATTTTAAATTGAAACATTACAAAAATCATGCAGACACTGGGCACCAACTCTGCAGTCAGTTCTTCTTGATTCAGATGGTCAAGCGTTGCTGTTACCTGCTCTTCAGATATTTAACAGCAGCAGCTGCTTTATCACACAAGATCAACAGGCAGACATAGCTCTAATGCCACACACCTCGCTGTTGCTGTAACGAGCCAGTTCTGAAATGAAACGCATATGGTCCTCTCTGATCTGGATCATTTGCTCACATATGTTATACTGGGGACTGCTGCTGGAAGACGTGCATGTCCATCTGTTTCAGAAAATGGAAAAAAAAATGAAAAAAAACACCTAAGTGAGTTTAGGCAATAAACAGTACAGCTGATACAGCAAAACAAGAACCACAGTGATTAATTTCTTTTTTAAAAATCTTTCTTTTCCTCCATTCGAGGTCTTTCCTCCCCAAAACCTCTGCCTCTGTATCTGCACAAGGAAAATCAGTGATAAATGTTTCTCGGTCCAAACAGTCCTTATTACAAGCCATAAAAAGCCTTTTTAGTTCTTTTAGACCGCTGCTATTCAATATAAGCCACCATCTCTCTTCAGGAACATACAGGTAGGGACAGAATGGCAAGTATTGAAAGGCAGGGCAGCAAGGTATTTATAAGTCACAGGCTACATTTACTTTCAGATTCTTTTCCTTTATTCATGTTTACTTATGAATAATCTATAGTATGTATAAATACATTATTAAATAGTATTTATATGTTATCAAGAGGGACACAAAAATCATGCTACCAAGAATATCATGGTAAATAGCCTTATGCTTTTAGTAGCTCAGTAGGCCCACTGCTGGTGTTTCTCTCTTAGCAATTACATGCAGGTTATATACTTTTTTCTGCAGGAATTAAAATGCAAAGCACTATACTCTAAATTCCTGTAACTGCATGGATGAAAGGTCTCAAAGGACCACAGAAACATTCACTAAAATAAAGCAATAACCACAAACCATGGAACTATTTATATAAAGACTGACTGCATTTTCCAGTCATTTTGTTGTGTTGCACACCTACTAGGGGGAAAATAAATAAAGACAAGCTAAGTGCTGCTCTGTAGTACAATATACACATGCCTATTCACCCATGCACTAGTGCTCACCTTGCTCAGTATAATCCTTCATTTCTTTTAAAGAAAGTTTCGTATTTAAAGGAAAAAATAAAGATTAAATTAGTGTAAGATAAAACTCATTTCCTCCAACACCGGTGATAAGAAATGTCTCAGATACAAAATTAACCTCAGTAGCACACAAAGATCTCTTAAGAAGCTGTCCCTTGAGGTGTCAGGTACGTTAACAGTGAAAC
Source organism: Crypturellus undulatus (assembly GCA_013389825.1). Classification (NCBI taxonomy): domain Eukaryota; kingdom Metazoa; phylum Chordata; class Aves; order Tinamiformes; family Tinamidae; genus Crypturellus; species Crypturellus undulatus. The sequence goes on along the minus strand of VWPW01006205.1, from coordinate 983,843 downwards.
ACGTTTAAATACCCCCACCATAGAGTAGACCAATGTGACAATCCTGTTAGAAAGAGGTCCACAGAATTTAGACAGTTTATGAAAATCTGTCCCAGAGGTCTGACTTTCTCTCTCCCAGACCCTCGCAGCATCTCTTTGTTTCCTTCCTCCCCTCACCTGGATTTATTTTCCTCATAGTGAGCACTGGTCTTAATGTATCTTGCGAGTTCAATCTGCATGTCACCGAACAGCGGGACAACCTGCAGCTGCTGTAAACAGGGAATAAAGCAGATTACATGTGTTATTAAATACAAATCTTTGTGAAAGGAACCCTTAATTTACTGATATGAAAGTTCATAACGATTTGCATTTTATTTAATCGTATAAAACTGTTTGTACATTTAGAATGCAAGGGGAATTCCCTTTAGAATTGCATATTAAAAATACCTCTCAACCAACCTTAAAGAACTTGTCTATCTTGGCTAAATTTATCCTCTTCTTTGCATCCAGCTTATAGATGTTACTGACACTGCCATCCATCAGGTACAATCCAAAGCCCATAACCTGAAAAAGAAGGAAAATAAGACTCAGCAAAACAAGCTCAGCGGTAAAAAACTGCTGCAATAAAACTGTTCTTCATGTCATTACATAAAAGTAACAGTTTAAAACATTTCTGTTTACAGAGAAGAAAGTCTTTCAGGAGGTAGAGAATAAAGTGCTACAAGAGGTAATTTCAAAATTTCCTGCTCAGGAAAAACATAAACTTAATTCAAATATATACATTTTTGTAGTGCTGTTCACTATAAGTACATTAAGAGTATAAGTATGTTAATAAGTTAAATTAGCCTAATAGCTACTCTCATAGGAATGCTACTTATTTGTGTAAAGGTCCAGAAATCCCACTGAAACTAGGCTCTAGCTACTTTTAGACAGTTCTTTTTATTTACATTTTAATAGAATATTGTGCATACAAACTGATCTGCAATGGCAGTTTAGGTCTAACATCTCTGAATGATTGCTTTTCATGAGTCTACACATGAAAACTGAGAAACATTCAGAAAAAAAGATCATTATATTTCCTCCCTCTTCCCTTGGCTCCTACCACGAGTTTACATAAAGCTATAATTCAATACTGACAACAGCAAGCTGACCTGCTGGGAACTTAATCTATTCTAAGCACACATTTCCTGAACAAAAGACCTTAACTTGAGAGACATTGGATACTCCCGCAGGTAGGATGCTCATGTTCTAGAGGTCACATTTTGCTTCCATATGCTTCAGTTTCATCATCATAAACATAGTTCTTCAGAAGTTAAATACTGAAGTGCTTCAAAATATTTGTCATAGAACAAATTTTTAATTTTTAATCTAGGCATTTTCTTCCATTACAACAGAATAGAGTCAATAACATCAACCGTATTTCATATTCCCTAGTACATTATTACATTTATTTCGGATAAATTAACTTATTAACCACTTAAAAGAATAGACACTTGAGAGGAAAAAAAAAAGTCACTAATTTCAGAACAAGAATCGTAAGAATAGTGTTATTTGATAATCTGGTTCCAGGAAAGGAAAGAAAAACACAAAGGAAACTCAGACATCTGTGTCCTGCCTCAACTATCCCTTTTTACTTTTGTAGTAGACAGGAACATACTTTTAAAAGCATGTGTTTCTCACTGGGTGTGAGATACATTTTGTTTTCATAGTAGTCCACACACAGATTCACAATATCTGCAAGCAGCTCCTCATAGCCAACAATCACTTCCAACTGCTGCTGTAAAGACTGAAAAAAAAGAAGGAAAAATGCGTTAGCCAATGTGAGGGGTCAACATTTACTATTGAACTTAAGGGGTTTTCTTTTAATACTTTTGAAAAAGTATTAGGTATTTTGCAAAAAGATAACTAAAGCTTACCTGAGTTATCTTGTTGTGGTTAGCAAGGAACATGGAAAGATTCTGGGATTCCTGAATAGATTGAGGATCAGCCATTTTACGTAGGAACTGTGCAGCCCTTCAAAAACAGTACAGAGAGGGTATTTGCCTTCAGCAGGAGAGGGTCTCAACAGAAATCCACTTGGCACCACCTTCCAGCTCTGGCAGAGCTCCAGAATTGTCATCAGATCTTCAACAGTCAAACACACACCAGGGTATCTATCGCTCAGCAGGGAGTCAATACCAGTGCACCCTTCTCAACCAGGATGGGTGGCAGTGGCCTTACAGAGCCAAACCGAGAGTCAAGAAAAGCCAGCCTTCCAGAACACAGTATGCCCCCCTCAAATTACATTTCCAAAGGAAAAAAAAAAAAAAAAAAGTAAATTTAAGTGGTTTTCAGGCACAGCAACTACAGAAGGCAATAATCTGCAGAGGCAGAAATAAGATAGCATATAAGTGGAAGCAGCATGGATAAAACTGGCTATCACTGACTGACTGATTATCTTGATGAATGACCTGGCACACACTTCTCAAAGACTGCGGATGCTGGAGTTGGCATAAAGATGCTCTTCCTCCTCTGCACCAGCCACTGACACCATCTGGCAGCGCTGGCCCAAAACCCGCCCGCTGACGTCCATCCCTTCGTCCCTCCTTGTGACAGCAGCATCCCAACAACCTCAAACAGCAACGCTCCAACACCTTAGGGACAGCAGCAATCCCCAGCTCTGTATATTCAATGTGAATGCCAAAAATAGCAACAGCACAAGTGGACTGAAAGACAGTTCACTCAAAGTTAAAAAGGAGAGCTTTATAGAGCAATGTATTCAGCATTTTAGTGCACAACAAGGTAAGAAATTTGATAGTTCTGCACCAAAAGACCATAGAACCTTTTGTTGTTGGAAGAGCAGCATTAAAAAAATAAATACATCCAATCGTTTAGCTGCAGTCGCTGCACCTACAGATTAAAGGCCACCTGCTTGACACCTGAAGGGATTTCTCTGGAGGAAAGAGCTGTCATCCGAGGAGCAACCACTGCCACCTAGAGAGGCTCGGGCCCTGCGCCAGCATGGCCACGAGGCAGCCTCGCGCTGCCGCTCACCTTTTGTAGGCGGAATGGTCGTTCTTGACGCTGCACTTCATGTTCTTCAGCTCGTCCAGCACCGCAAACATGTTGATGAACTTGCCCAGCGTGATGAGGTAGGCCTCAGAGACAAAGTCCTTCCTCCTCTCCGCGTGGCACAAGCGCCTCACCTCGCCACAGAAGCGTTCAATCGCGTTTCTCTGAGGGGAGTAATAGAAGAAACGGGGCATAAAAGCCAGGTTTCCAAAATCGATTTTTGTCACACAACTTTGACACCCCTGTGTTCTCCCCTCTGGGCAGGCTCTTTCACTTTACAACAGACCACCCCAGCACCAACTGTGCGGTCCAGTGGAAAGCACCACAAGGATTTTTTTAAGCTTTTGAGCATGCTGCTGGTGATGCTGAGGAGGCTCCAGTCCAGGTTTTCCAGCTCCACCTCTGTTTGGTGCTTCACATCACACCCCTGAGCTTGCCCACAAGGCGAGCAAGATACTGCTTTGCAAACTGATGTCACAGAAATTGAAAATCTCATTATAACAGATGATTTTATACTCTTTAGAGAGGAAGGACGTACACGTTAAAAGACAGATTGTTGGCATATGGTCTTAAAAGCAAAACAAAATGAAGAACACTTAGTAGCAGAAGTACATGCTAACTAAGATCTTGGCACATCTGTGTATGAAGGATAGAAATTTCTAATACAATGGGAATTTCTTCTGATTTTTGTTTTTTTTTTACAACATTTTACTCTCTTTCAGTGAAAGGAGACTGCCTGCAGTCGGCAAGATCCACCAGCTCTGGAAGAAGACAGGAAATGCTACATTTCCTTCAGCCTCCTCTTCCTCTGTGCTGGGGAGGCTCGAGGGCTGCAGCAGCCACGGCTGCCTCTGAAAAATGCCTGAGCATTTAAATGCCAGCACAGGATGAGAAGGCAACATGGGCTGCTGTTCTGCAGTGTCCCAACAACCCACAGCAGCTGGGATAGTTCACCTCAATTATGTATTTCTGCAACAAGGAGGCATCCGGTGAGATGCTATCCGGCCTTGTGGCTCCCTCACACCGAAAAGTGGCTTTCTGTGCTGAGATGCTCTTTCATATACATGAGCCACATATTGTGGCTCCATTTCCTTTCTTCTTAGAGTGCCACAGCATTCCCTATGCACTACGTGAGGACCATAACCTGCTACCTTGCACTGTACGCAAGGAATCTTCACAGATCAAAGCTGAAGTTTTTAAGGTACACACTAGGAATTCTGCCATTCTGTGAGACAGAGTTTTTTTTGTATTATTTCTCAGCTTAATAACTAGGTTCATTATTTGAGCACGCAACGCAAAGCATATGAAATAGCAGTACAAACATACATGCCTACTGAAAAGGTTTTTTTCCATTCCTTTTACCTGAAAGTACATAAAATTCATCAGTTTTGTGACTTCTGGCTCCAGAACTTCCACAGTTTTTTCATAGATTTCTACTCTGTTAGGCTGCTCGTTACATTTGACCTGAGGACAATTACAGACATCGTTACACTCAGAACTCTCCCTGATAAAGCCTGGCAAACTGAAATCCTAAATGACAATTTCAGAGAATATATTGCAATGATAAAGATAAAAATTTAAGGTATAAATTGGAAAGGAAGCAAATTATTTCTGTGGTTACTTTATCAAACAAACAAAACAATCACACTGCTCACGTGCTGAAACACATTATTCTATGACATGACAAGCTTTCAAATTCGGGAGTTAAAGCAGACTGTATTTCGAAGTTCATTAATAAAACAGCATTCATGCATTTCAATACACAAAGAAAAAAGTGTATATATTACATAGCAGTTTAAGTTGGCTCCTTTACCTGAGGAATGGCTCTGGAACAGCTTCTCCATGTGTATAACATGACAGCATATTCCTGACCCTCTTCTAACATTTCATTCTGTAAGACAGTCAGCATAACTAGGCATTGCAGCACAAAAGGAGGAGTAAACCCAAAGCCTTCCACCCTCCCAAGCAATTCTGCTTCTCTCAGGGGAATGTTTATGTACAAACACACATATGTTGCAAATCGAATGATGTATCATACTACATCTATGTAAAATTATTTAGTATTACCATACTACATGGGCATATTTGGCATATTATTTGTATCCAAATAACCTCTGAGCAGATCAGCTACTGAAACACAGTTTGACTGTAATCTGGCAACTAAAAATAAATAATAATTAACAATAATAATAACAATAATAATAAATCCATCTGTTCTCTGTCATGTGTTTTAGCAACCAGTGTAGTTCAGAGAGAATTCACATCACCATCTTCATACTACTTGATCCAACAAACATCAGAGCACTAATCAACAATTCCAGCAATTACATCTGCCTAATGACAAAAAAAAATTTCTGTCTGGAGCAAATCATCTTTTGTTTCATTCTTTCCACGCCAAATAGAAGGCACTAGGATTTACACATAAAACTGCTAATCAGGGCAAAGATTAGATATTTTACCTTCTGGAGGAGTTGTTTAAAAATAAAAAGAAAAATGGGGCACAGGTAGATTTCAGGAAATGAAGTCAGCACACGCTGCAACATGGTCTTTTACTTGCCAGGAAAGAAGGCAAACAACATCCAAACAACATCAGCAACACACAAAAAGACCACAAGCCACCAGATAATTTTAACAACAGACTGGTGTACACTCACGTAACTTGTGAGTGGCCTCTAATCACGAGTTCAACCTGTCTGCTCCACAGTTTGTGTACTGGCCTCTAGGATTACAGCACGTATTACTTTTCAGTTTCCAAGATGCCATGAAACCACCAAAAGTTCAGTACAGCCCAGCATCTATTGCAACCCCACAACCCTACCAGCAGATAGTGCTAATGACATGACGTCTCTATCTCAGGCTGAGGAACTGTTAAAAGACACAGACCTTACACAAAAGCACGCTAAGAAACCACTAGCACCCATTCAGTAGTGAGAAAGCCAACAGAAACCCTTCAACACCGCAAAACTGACAGCAGCTGTCGGAATCTGAGAGGATGGAAGGCAGTTCTTCCTTCAACAGCAACGAGCTTCACAGCAACTAGCTGTCAGTTCAGTTGTCAACACAACTACTTCATCTGAGAACACTGGAGACGCACTTAATGAAAGAAAAAAAAAAGCTTGAGCAGCAACACTGGTTGATGGCAATCATGAAGACAGAAAATTCTAAAATTAGAAGTACAGTTAAGGGAGAAAAAAGAAAAAAAGGAAAAAGAAAGGGACAGGCTTTTGCATCACCCAGGAAGTGCTGTAGGCAACAGGTCCTATCTTCCATGACCAAGATTCTTATAATAAAGCACACAGTGAAGCATTCCTCTGCTTTTATTCCAGTTCATAGAAAAGTAAATATCTGAACATCTACTAACCATGCTGGAATGCACTGTAGCTTGCTCAATATATCTTGCAATGCCAGTGACAAATGCATTTCTGTCTTCAAAGTTAGTGTTGAAGTTTGGCTGCAAAGAAAGCAGAATGTAGAATTACATCCTTTGTAGGGAAAAGAAACTACATATACTGTAAATATCAACACGTGTTTGGATATTTTTTTTGAAGAGCACGTACTCTTCTTCCTCACAGCAATGGGAACTGCAAAAACTCTTCTCTACAGCAACAACATACCTGGTAAAGCAGAGATGATGGTGGAGGTTCAATACATGGTTGCTGGTCTGGCAGTGGCAATTCTTCCAAAAGATCCACATTGGACAAGGCATCCTCTAGGGTTACTTGAGCAGTCATTTTGCACCTGTGGTTAAAAAGTGTGTACAGGTATATATACACAGATACGAAGATTGCTATACAAGCTTTCTGGTTAATCTAAAAGGAAAGCTATTCTGTGGTCTTCTTCAGTTACAAGAAACTGAGAAAAATCCCATAACAAGCACAATTTTAAAACTTTCCAGTAAAATATGAGTTTTGTCCTAACAAGGTCTTCAAATCCTTCTCCAAAATTTCTTTGCAAATACTATTACTAGCCCATCTACAGGAGCCTGTGGTCCAGTGTTTCCTATAGCAGATTATCCAAACCTGCTTTTAGTAGTGATACAGAGGCCCAAAAAACCTCAAGGCCTCGGCGAGCTCAGTACATCCCCAAATACTGCTGTGCAGTCTAAAACCAAGAAGGGCAATGAGAAATTTTAGGAGGAAAACACAGAGCAAAAAATAGCTACTTAATTATACACTTTCATATAATGCTCTACAAGGTGTAGTCAGAAATCCCTCACTCTTATCACAGTGCCTCTGGTCTATTCAGTATTTTTCTTTTTTTCTATAGGGCTTTACAAGTTGCCAAGAGGTCGCTGTACGAGTCAAAGAGCCAGGCACAGGCCCAGGTGCCCTGACCCAGCACTCTCCAGGACCCGGCTTGACCATCTCCCCACCAGCTCCCACCTGCCCATAGTTTTTGGGAGAGATGCACTCAGACACGGAGCAGCTTTAGCTTCAAGGAAGCATCCGCTCACAAAGGATAACCAAAGCAAACAGGAGGAAAACTCACAGAGCTGGTTAGGTATATCTGGAGAGCGTTATCTGTGGCTAATCAGCGGGGCCAGGACAGAGAAAACAAGGAAGGTATCAGCCAGAGAGGGAAGATGAAAGGCTGCGGCTGGTGGCTAACCTATCTCTCCCGCCGCCGGGACGGGAGCAGCACAAACACACCACACGCCGCGGTGGTTCGCTGACAACTTCAAACATCAACCACCAAAAAAAAGAATCCACGTCTCTCTTACTCCTTGAGATATGAGCTCAAAATTGGCCTCAGCTCAAGCATATGAGGCTTCGGCAAAACAAACACATGAAGAGATAACACCCAGATTGCACAATTCTGATCCCTGCTGAACATGGAGCAGGACTGGCCTGACCGGAGCGCCCGCTGGCGGAGCGGCCCGAGGAGCGTGCCTGGCCCACGCCTCGGGCGATCTCCTGCAGGAGAGCCCGTTTACTGTGATACTAGTGACAACCAAGGGAACTTCCTTCAGCAAACAAGCAAGTGCCAAAAATTCAGTGTTTAGGCAGGAACCCTGTGTGCAAGTCAAAGTCTAACAGTTTTCAGCCTAAAGGAACCTGGAGGGAGGTCGTAAGAAGACATGCTGTTTCAAAGAAATATTTTAATTTTTGTTCAAAGCATCTAAAGATTCAACTTTAACAAAACAAACACTTTATTTGGCTTAACTGAGTTGCTTCATCTGACTTGAAACTTTTTCTGCTCTTGGTTTCACCATAAAAATCACAGAATGGTTGAGGTTGGAAGCGATCTCTGGAGATCACCTGCTGCTCAAGCAGGGCCACCTGCAGCACAAGGCACAGGGTCATGCCCGGGGGGTCCTGAGCATCTCCAGAAAGGAGACTCCACAAAATGAGGTATCCATTTGTCCAGCTCCACCTGGGGTTCCTTACGGTGGGATTGATCATCCTACTGGCTCTCCCCCATGCCGTGACACAGGGTAGGAGGAGGGCCGCAGAACTCCACCAGGTACAACAGGGATGTGCTACAAAACACTACTCAACCCATTCTCCAGAAAAACACGGTGAAAAAACGGTCGCCCATTCTATCCTAAGAGTTACCGTGTATATCCACGCAAAGCTAAGCTGCCAGTGAATAGCAAAAAGTAGCAGCTCCCTCTCCCGAATCCATAGACCTTCCTTGCTCTCCTACGAAACAGTGCACCAGGGATTTAGTGCCCTGGTACAGAGGAGAGCCAGGCATTTTTCTGCATCGGCAAAAGCCAGGCTTGTGACCTGTGTGTCCTTAGCATTACAAAAAAAATATATATATATATTCTGGAAGTCATAATTCCTGTTGTGCTTTCTGAAATACTGCCATGTGCATCATTTTTGGCACTCATGGCTTTTTTCTGTGGTTACTCTTCAGAACTTTCTATTTTCAAGCTGTCAGGCATTAGACTACCTCTGGATTTTTTTTTGGTTGTTTTTAGTAAGAGATATTAGAAAATTACTTAAAAAAACAGAAAGCAAAACACAAGCAAAAACAAAATCCCATCTTTCTTACACTGATGTTTATAAAACGGTGCACCGTTGAGAAATTCCTTTTACCAGGACGGACATAGAAGGGAAAAAATAACAAAATAAAAAAACAAAAAACAAAACAAAAACAACAAAAACAGGAGTTTCCTGCTGCAAAAAAGAAATGGGGAAGGCACATCAAGCCTGCTCAGCATGATCAACGTGTTTGAACCAGGACAACACAAGCAATTGGACACAGGCTGTTTTAAAATAAAATTTAAAAAAAAAAAAAGGCTTTATTGCTTTAAGATTGCTGACAGCTTCACTTTGCAATTTTGCCAGCAGTACTGAAACGCTTGGTGTTACTTTGGCCAAGTTATCACTCAAGGCTCCTCTCTTCGGATTTTTATTGTATTACCACACAAGATGCGAACGAGGAACGGGGCTCCTTCCTGCCCAGCTTTTCATGTGTGGGCAGGTGCCCGGAGGGCAGGATTCCCCCGTCCCCTCCTCTCCAGGGGCAGCCGAGGCTGCACAAGGAGCGGGGCTGCACGAGATGGTAGTGCCAGCCCCGAGGCCCCGGGCCACAGCCCCCCACAGCACCGTGCAGCCTGGGCGCAAGGGCTCCTCGGGTGAAGCCATGGGGCCAGNCTCTCCAGGGGCAGCCGAGGCTGCACAAGGAGCGGGGCTGCACGAGATGGTAGTGCCAGCCCCGAGCCACAGCCCCCCACAGCACCGTGCGGCCTGGGCACAAGGGCTCCTCGGGTGAAGCCGTGGGGCCAGGACAGAAAAAATTGTCTTGATTCTTCTTCTTCCTCCTCTCTTGTTGTTGCTAACAAATCCAGCTCCAGAAGACACGGGCTATTTCTAATGTACAAAGATGAAGGCCTGTCCAAAAAAAAAAAAAATCCCCTTTTTTACCCCACTACATTTCAGAAGAAAATAATTTCTGAAAGCTCAAATTCCCAGGATACAAAGGTGGATGTTTTTGCTTCTTTAAGATGCTCAGAGCTCACTTGAGGAGTTCCTATGGCTGCAATTACCAGGCAAAAGTGCTGATACCTTAGCAGACTCCCTCTTGACAGAGAACACAAGAAACTTCAAAGACCTGCTTTAAAAATCCAGAAGCCTGGATTTTAGCAGTTTACCTAAATGGGGACAGATTAAAATGCTGTAGTTAACTATAATGTCATAATTACCAGTGTGAGTGAGTAAATGTATCCTAACTGTGAGAATTACTTTCTCACTAAATCCATATGACGTCATGTATTGAGTTTTACAGCTGCTTGAAATCTTCCAGGACAGATTTTCTCATGCCAAAGACATGCAAGAACTACTTTTTAAATAATCCCTTTTTTTTTCAGTCATTTTTGCATCCTGACTCCCATCATTACAGTCCTAAAGTCAAAATGCCTTCCAAGAACAGGTTTTCCTGGATGCAAGCAATTAAAAACCACTCAGTGCCTCACATCCCTTCCAGGATGAAAGAGAGGATGGGCTTCCCTTTCACATGATATAATCAGAAACAGGCATCCAGCTTTCTAAGCAAAAGACAGCAGTGTGTGTGCACTGATTTTCAGCTCCTATAAGGAATTTTTCTGAATTTCAAAGCCAACAGCCAAGACATCTCTGTCCCTGGCACAGACGAGCATCAGTCTTGCACTGCAAAGTCCCATGGGACCCCAGAATCAGATGTGTGAACGCCAGGATTTATCCCAGAGTTCTTAGGCAAACTTTGGGGTATGTCATGTTAGTATGGTTATCGGTTGGCATGTTAGTGGTCAGTTAGGCAACTAGGTTAAATTTCTCGTTTCCCTCCATTTTAAAGGAGGCAAGCACTGGATCAGCCTGACCTGCTGTCCCTACCACATTTTCGCCACAAGAAAAACAAATCAAAATAAGGCACCGGACCTTGAAGCTCCTTCAGTTTTACTTATGTTCTCACCTACCTGCATAGCTGACCATAACAGAGACATCAAGACCTCTCCAAACTATTTCTTGAGGCTCTGCACCTTGAGACGAACGGCTGCCAACCATTTCAAAACAACCTGGCGTCCTTGTTTGCAGCCACGCACGTGTGTGGCACAAGCACAGCGCCCTGCTCACAAGGTTGCTCTGGGATTTAGAGGAGACATCAGGCAACCCCGAGCACAGACCCCCTGTCTCCACACCTGCATCCCGACAGAACCGCGCTGGAGGCTCTGCAGAAGGTCTGCGCTTCCAAGACCAAGGTATCAGAAAACACCCTGCATGCGACAGCCTTGCCCTCTGAACCGGGCTCTGGGCTGAGGCTTCAGGCATTTGGGAAAATTAAAAAAAAAAAAGGGAAGGGGAGCATCATCACAAAGGCCAAGTGACAAGAAAAAAAGGCCTGTGGGCAGAACAAAAGAGAAGACAGATAAGAAGCAAATAATAATAATGACAAAAAGGCCTGAGAAAGCAGAGAAAAAAAACCCACTAATTTCAAAATCACTGTGGAAGAGCGAATTCTGGCTTTCAGGGTCAAAACTTAAAAAATAATTCCCAAAGATTCTAGGGAATTAACAAATTTCTGAGTTTTAAACACTTCTTGCAGTAATAGACTTAAGCAGGTCAAATCATTTATCAAAAAAGATCTAAAGACAACACAGGCACAGTCTATAAATAACTGAAACAGGAAAATGCTAGATGACAGGAGATAGTGTGCAAACATGCAAAGGCAGCCAAAAATCTGACAGAAGTAAACTGTACCTAGTAAGCAAGTCTTAAGAAAAACATGTAAAGCAAATGAACTTAGGTAACTGCAGGCTTCTCAACACTTTTTTAAAATGCAGAAACTCCCAGGCAGTTCCTCTTTAGCCTCCGCACAAAGCATTTGCTCAAGACTTGTTCAGAAATGGCCTCTGGTAGCCTGAATAAGCTGTTAGGTTGAACTTTGTAATTCTTCTTGTGTTTCACATTAGTTCTTAATGTGAAAAGTTCAAACTAGAATAGCTGGGCTTGATGCTATCTACTTATAGATGAAAAAATAAAGACCCCACTGTAAGAATTATCAGATGAAGTACTATAGTTCTGTCAAACAGGGTCAGAGTAGATGAAGATGATGATATCTTGCAATCATAGAAGATTTTAAGAAATAAATCAAAAATTATCTCAGGTATGCAAGGACAGAATGAAAAGTAGCTCCTTAGAGAGGTACACGTACACTTAAAATCCATGCAAATTTGCACTGCCCTCTGGATTAGGATTTTCAAGTTCAAACTCACACAAGAAACAGAATTGTATAATTCAATCCTTAGGTTAAAAACTATGACACGATATCGAGTCACTCCCACAGCAATGCAGGAGCCCAGCTCGGGGCAGACGGAGGAGAGGCTGGGGCCTCCCATGCGCAAAGGGCCGGAGCTGCAGTTGGAAACCGCAGCTTGCAGCGAGGGGCAGCACACGCTGCGCGGGTCCACAACCCCATTCAGCTCCAACACGTTTTCCTCTGCCGATGGAGACGTATCACAGCGTGTTGGGCAACGCGCCGGCGCGACCACACACCCGAGCACGCTGGGGTGCCCGGGCTCCGTCCGCGTCCTTCTTCCCTGTCAGTTACATGCCAAGAAAACGCCACAAACAGAACAAAACCAACAACGCACAGCCACGGTGTCCACCAGCGGCCTCACCGACGAGCTGCAGGCGCGGGGCTCCTCACACAAGCTCTTACACCCATGGCCTTTTGCATAAAGCCAGAGGAGCAGCACAGACACATGCAAGAGCACGAGGAGACAGCTCACAAAAGCACTCCAGATGTCTGGGGATGTTCATCAAGGCATTGGTTTTGATACGCCATGTCTTATGTAACCCAGAAAGATCCCAAACCCTGAAATATGTTAGGGAAAATATTATTTCTTAACTTTTTTTTTTTTTTTTAAAGAAGAATCACGCCACAGTCTGAGATATTTGCGCTTAAATGACTTTTCAAAAGCACTACGGNACTTCTTTTTAAAAAAAAAAAAAAAAAAAGAAGAATTATGCCAAAGTCCAAGATATTTGCGCTTAAATGACTTTTCAAAAGCACTACCTGGTGACAAGAGTTCTAGAATATCGTATTACTTTGCAGATGGGAGCACGGTTTCACCCGGCTGAAAACAGGTGTCAAGAGGGCTTGTTCTGGACCTTCTGACAGGCCCCCGCACCCATTTTGGTTCCATTTTTTAAATGGATGTATTTGATCCCCAAGGGTTCGGGCAAGTCTCCAGGCTCTAAATAAGGCAAAGAGGAAACCTCTCGGAGTTTTAAATAGCAGTTCCTCTGACACTGGCTCTCTTCTCTCAGACTTCTGCAAAGGCATCTTTGCATTTTAAATTAAGCAAGAACCCCAAAGCTATTACCCCACTTTACAGGACAGGATACAATGATGAAAATCAGGAAAATTTAGCTTGCAGCAACTAAAGAAGAGGAAGAGTAGCCTTCACAGAGGAAGAACAAAGATGCTCAGCAGTCCATCCAACCCGGGATAAACTCCCACAGCTGACTGCAGGCCCTGCTGCACTGGGGCCTAGGGGACCAACCTCGGCAAACGCCGCAGGAATTAACATTCCCATGGGACAGCATTCCCATGGGAACAGGCCCGGGCTGCTCCGCAGAGGGACTCGGGTTTGTTGGGAAGTTAAGGCCTGCCCCTGCGGCAACACAACCCGTTCATGTTTCGTCTGCTCCGCTGTCATTCCTCCAGGTTAGCGGCTTAGAGAAAATAAAACAACTAAAGTGTTCTTTTCTTCTGTGAAGAATTTGTTGGTTCAATATTCCTTGTTCCTACTCCCTAACGCAGTCAAACTGTGGAGACTGCGAGCACAAAAGGCTCTTTTGGGGGCCAGAGCTAACTAAAGGAAGAGATTTTCTCTTCAAAGAAGAGAACAGGAGCGACTGCAACAGTCAGCGCTGGGCCAAGCCTCCAGAGCTCCCTCAAACCTTCGCTTAAACACAATTTCCATTCTGCTCTAATTTAATTAAACCTCGGCAGCACCAGCTGATCAATGACCTGCCTATCAATTCAGACCGAGCTGACAGCTCTCGAACAAAACATAAACGCGAGTGCTTCGGAGAACAGTAACACGCTGCATATTCCCAGTTTGAGTGCTCTTCTTCCCGTGCCTTGGGTGACAGAACCTGTCTTTTTGAAAAGGGGATTAACCCAAGCCGTTCTTTTCAGGATTTAAGCTTTCCCCAGTTTCCAGGCAACAGATCTGCATGTGCTGGAACAACAAAGGAAAAACGCTTCTCACATCTCCTATCAGCCTACGTGATTAAAGCAAACGGCAGGGGAAAGCGAAGAGCAGCTGACAGCCCTCCGTGTGGTGGGACAGACTGACAGGCCTCGAGCTTTCAGGAGCTTTCAGGAACGAGCCTGTCATTGTAGCAGGAGGCTCGATAGGTGCAGGAGGGAAAACCGAAAACGGCAGCGCTGAATTACCTCAGCCCAGCAGCCTTGTGAAGCCCAAAGGATAGCTACGTAATGGGGAAAAAACATCATTTAGCACTAGACTACTGGGGGATATCACGGCTCGCACTGTCCGCCTGGCCCTGCCACCAGAGCGGTCTGGGCGAAGCAGCAGGCGTCAGGAAGCAGATACGGACCCAGAGGAGAGCGTAAGGCGCAGAAAAACCTTGTTTTGGAAACATCCCCCAAGCAGAAGTGTTCCACGTTCAGTCACACGTGGATTTCCCACNAGGAGAGCGTAAGGCGCAGAAAAACCTTATTTTGGAAACATCCCTCAAGCAGTGACGTGGATTCCTCACGCAATTCCTCTTCACGAGCACCAGCTGACACTACCACCTAACCGTTTTCTGCCCGCAGCAGGTAAGTATCCTACCAAATACGTCTATTTACACCAAGAAGGACACACTTCCTTTAAACAAGCAGCGCCTACAACACGAGTGTCCCATCGAGGTTGAAAACCTCACTGACGCGGCCACCTTACCGCCTCCAACACGGGTTTCGCGCACCACCGGATATTCCGGCAGACAGGAATATCCTGTCTCCCGCTTTCCCGACCCGGCACGGCCGTTCCCAGCCTCCGCAGCACGCTCACGGCGAGGAGGACGCGGCTGGTGGCGCTGAGGTACCTGTCGAGCTGCCGCACCGACCGCAGCGGCCGAGGGCCTCGCTGCACCTCAGCACCCTGCACCACCTCGAGCACGTCTGCGTTCGCCGGCAGGCCACGCATCCCACCACCATCACAGCGGGTCAGGAACAGCATAAACCTGCACTGCGACTTGGGAGACGAGGCTGGACAAAATGTGATTTCCCAAGGGCTGCAACTAGGCGCGAGTTTAGGCGCCGCTTCCTGAGAACAGCCGTGGGCAGCTCCTCCAAGAAGCCGTCGCGGTGGCAGGGCACAAGCTCGGCGCCAAAAGGCCTGATCCAAAGGAATCCCACGCGCGCGAACGAGGAGGGAGAGCCGGCAACTGCGGCTGAGGGGCCGGACACAACTGCCCCCAAGGGCACTCCAAGAATTTAGAGGGGGCATTTTGCTCATTAAATCCGTGCAGCCAAGCTCAAAGCCAAAGGTACAGTGCCCCGATATCCAAAAGCTCTGATCTTGGTGGGGCCTGACGGCTGTGGCAGTTCACACTGCCATGATGCAGAATTTCTGTTATTTCAGTCAAAGAGGGATGCATCTGCGTACGCGCTCCCAGGCAGCAGTGCAGGGTGGGAAGAGCATCAGTCTGTCACGTTACACACTAGGCAGAGAGACCGAGAGAACGGCCAAATTCCGGCATCCTTAGACTCCAACCCAAACAAGACTAATACTCGCCCCTTGCTTTAGACACAGCATTTATTTAATCTTGGGAATTCAAGCTATAGTTTCATTGGAAAAAAAAAAAAAAGTGTCAGATTTTTGTCCCGGGGGTCGCATTGGTCCATCCGAGCGAGTGTCCCAGCAGCTGCCCCTGGAGACGGGCCGCCCGGCCGCGCAGCTGGGAATTCCGGCCCCGCGGCCGCTCCGCGGGACACGGCAAGGAGCGACTCAGTCCCGCCACACAGACCCGCGCTTCAGACTCCGTCCTCAGCACCTGCGTACTCAGGGGTTAAAACAAATCACGGAAACACAGACGCACGGGGTGGAGGGCCAAAAGGAAACAGGCAGCCCTGAGCAGCGCCTGAAGCCTTCTTTTCCCTCTAAGTGAGCTCATGATCTGCAAGGTCTTATCCTTTCATTTTTGTACGATAAATGGAAACATGCAACTCCACTGAAAATTCTTCATCCACAGCTTTTCTCCTGACACCACCTGACAAGTATCCACATCTATGCAGCCTGAGCAATGTTTCATAGCAGTTTACCTGAACTTGGCATTCAGAACATAATATTCAGCAACACTCTCCTCGGTTTATTTCATGCCAGTGAATCCACTTGAAGCAACCAGAGCTACACTCTAAGATGACCATACAGCAATTTCAGGTTTGCAGCACCAATTACAGTGCTATTGCTTTTTCCTTAATATTATATTCATTCAGAAGGGCACTGCAGACGTGCAGCATTGCTAACTGTCTGCAGAGACACCATCACGTTGCAAGCAAAATCTGTCCAAAGTCTTAAGATGCCTTTTGGGGAAGAGTGAAAGCCACTTTTGCTCCAAATCAGCAAATACTAAAACTCAAAATATTTGACTCAAATTTTATAATTTTTTTTTCCTGCACCGAGTTGGACTGTAAATCAAAAGCTACTTTAAGCACACACAGAGTAGCAGTTTGACTGACCCATCTCCCAATTTATTTCCTCAGACAGAGCAGCGCAGCATTTTTGTGCTGAACGGCCTTTGAATGACCTTGCTTGGTCGTTTCATTGCCACTTTCATGCCCTATTCCATTACCTTCCTGAAGAGCAGGGTCCTTCCCCTCCGAAGGCAGTCATGCTCCCGAGGGATTCCTCCAAGGCGCTCTCCGAGGAGGGAAAGGGGGACAGTCACCTCCGGCCAGGAGGCTGGGACAGCAGGACCCTCCTGGCCCCCTCTGCACTCACCTCCATGGCATGAAAAAGTCAAAACCACTTCCTAGGGAATCAAAATCATTCCCTAGGGAGGCTGCCCAGCCATAAAATCACTTGTTATTGAGCTGTCGGTCAGTCCAGGGCAGGGGTGAGCTTGCGCCATGGAGGGATTTTTCTACTGAGATGACAAATAGGATAAGTCTTTGCAGCATAACAACAACTCTTTGTACCATACCCACTTTTACCACCGCCCTACTTCATTTTTCCAAGCTAGTAGAAGCCTGAAATTGCCTCATTTTCCCTCAAAACATTGAGTTGTCTGAAGACAAGACCTTTTCTACAATATAAGCACTTACAAACATGTATGTTATTTATATCACAAGTGAACAGCTAAAAATGTACATAGCAACGTCCAAGGAAAATCCTTTAAGTCCTGTAAATAAAAAGGGGCTTCGGGTTTTCCTGTGGGTGTGCTGAAGAAAGATAAGAAGCAATTACCCAAAAGTTTAGTTACAACATCTCTTGGTACCAACAGATAGAAAGATTATCTGCCAGTTTGAACCTTCTGCCTTCCTCAGGCAAGTTTCATGAGGGTCTCATACGTTCCTTTTACCACTAGAAATACAGAGCATGTGGATTACCACAAATACATATAAAGCAAGCAGACCAACACACACTCTCACTTGCTCATATTACACACCTGCACTACTGGATCAGAGCTACGTACATGCACCGAGACTAATACACATGGCTTTTCAGCATTTGTTATGTAATCAAACAGCAACGCAGCAAAACACTAACAAAACCCACTGAGAGAATGAGGTAACTCAAACTGTCAGAGGTCACTTACAACATGTTACAAATACCAAAAGTTTGGTATTTGTTTTCCTTCCTACTTGCTGTTAAATCATAAGCTAATATAAAACTGAGGGCATCTGTTTCAATGAATCACACTACTCCTGAGCACACATATTTATATATGATTCATCTGAACCACTTCACACTTGTGAATGGCCGTTCACACTTAGCGGCTCAGGTCAAGCTTCTCCAGCATCCCTTGTAGGAAAACCAGCCCTCCACAGCTTGCTTCAGGAATAACTCCTCAGCTGGAACTTGCCATAACCACAGCTATCAAAAAAAAAAAAAAAAAAAATGTGNTTCATTTTCCTTAATATTAAACATATATATATATATATATATATATATATATATATATGTAAAAGCAATAAAAATCCAGAAATTCACACTATCACAGCTTCAGGAGAAGTCAAATCAATCTGACTTCTGATTCACTACAGTACAACACATTTGTCCAACATCAAAGTTTGCTTTACCTGGTAAGGAAATCACATTAAGAACTTACCCTCAAAACGCGTAACAATGACTGCAAAATGAAACTGCCTGAATTCAAACAAATGCATATCTGGGTATTATCCTAAAACTATATTTCTCTAGTGTAGCACTGTAAGTGATCCTAGCAGCTTTGGGGCAAAGAATGAATAAAACCGAATCTGAGAAAAAAGGGAACTTGTGAAGGGTTTCATTCTCACATAACTGCGTAACCCCTACCCAAATGCTTGAAAGTTTCCATCCTTTGAGCAAGGCTTAGTCCGAATTTCTTTAAGAGCTTTAAGAAATGAAACAAACAGAAAAAAAAAAAATCGAAATCAGCTGTTTTCTGAAAACAGAGTTCTTAGAAGATAGCAAATCCTGTCCGAG
Organism: Crypturellus undulatus; assembly: GCA_013389825.1. Lineage (NCBI taxonomy): Eukaryota > Metazoa > Chordata > Aves > Tinamiformes > Tinamidae > Crypturellus > Crypturellus undulatus. The sequence goes on along the minus strand of VWPW01006205.1, from coordinate 965,182 downwards.
GGAACTGAAGTCACCTTCCAACCACCCTTCTCAGAATGAATAAACAAACCAAAGTAAATCAGACAAACCTTAACATAAGCATAGGGCTGCAATCTTTTATTATTAAGACAATGTACTAGGTGAAGAGAGCATGTGGGCTGAAGCCCAGAGACAGGCTTCCACCTCAAGAAAGCCAAGAAAAGAAAGATTTTTGTTTTGTGTACATTAAAGATCAATTTCTGTGAAGTCAGAGAGTCAAGAGTTAAAAAATGAAAAGCTTGAACTGTTTGTGGAACATTCACTTTCTCTGAACACAAACATTTTTGCAATTTATATAGCCCCACTCAGTAGGTAGTACAGTATCTCAGAGGTGCTGTTAACTCTGCTGAGCGCGGGGCTTTCGATACTTCTCTACTCTCTCTCATGGTTGTGACCCTCAGCAGCAACTGACCAAACCCAAGGTCAGTGAACAAAACACGTAAGGTCTTACTCATCCTCAGCACGGGAATTTTGCCCATTTTTCTTAAGATTCTGGGCTGCTTCTTCCGTCTAAGTAATAGTAACATCAAAAATAACACAGGTCTAACAATCTGAAGATACTGTATCAACTGCATCCCTGTTCTTAAGGGAATAAAATTCAAGTTGCTTTTACAGAGAAACACTGCTGGAAACTCCTCAGCAGACAAGATGAGTGAGCTTCAATACTGCGATTAAGTCTTTCCGACTGTGCCCCAAATTTTCCAAAGGTTATTTGCCAACATGGTCAGGGAAACAGCAGCTGCCCGTGCCAGCTAGACCTCCCAGGCAAGTTTGCCAAGAAGGCTTTAAGAGGCTTTTATTGAAAAGATCAGGAGGAACTCTGCATTAAAAACAAACACAGTTATTAGAAGGGCCAAAGCAGGAGTCAGATAAATCCGAGAACCAGACAGGACATCGCCATGAGGGCTAACAACGCAAGCGGGACCACTGAGCTCAGAGACACTCAGCCTCAACACACTGCAGTTTATAAATCTGCAACTAATATAAAGACAAACCAAAGATCGTAAAATTGTGCCACAGTATTGTCAGAAGTTCCCACTTGGAAAACACACCAACCAACAACACCCTATGCATAAGTTCTCAGTAAGGTTACTGTCATAAAGCCTTGGCAAGTAAGGAAATTAAGTGTAATGAGGGCTAGAGATGCTCATCAGAGAACTAACCTCTACCAGTTTATAGTAAAGCCTTGTTAGACCTTCTAATTAAGGAGAAATTCCTCAGACATTCTCCAATATTTGCATGTGAGCTACCACCGCGGGCAGCTCCGCTTCAAGCCATGGGACGGCTTCCCTCCGAGGTCTCTCCCTGAGACGCAAATAGCAATTTACATGTCTGAACAGCAGGCAAATCTGTCATCAAACGGTGCAGGGATTAAAGGAAAGGCAGCGAAAGCCAGAAAGGTAAAAACTATTCACAGACTTCCCGATGAGCTACAGAAACACACAAAGTCCATTTCAGCGCCGATCTGTTTGCTCATCACGGACACATGCAAAAGGGAGAGTTTCCAGGACACCTGCCGCGGAATTAGGTATGGGCGCTGTTACTCTCGCTACAGGTTAATTATTTTAATTAGGGGACACCCAACTTCCCCAGGAGTCCTGCTCCGGTTGTGCAGACAGATGCTCGGCCACCACCGCGCAGCAGGACGCTCCGGCGCGCGGATCCATACGTGTCTTCCACCCAAGGTGCTGGCCAGCACGGGCAGCAAAGCTGCAGCAGCGCAAAGGAAGATGTGGGCGCCGCACGAGAGAGGACGACTGGCAACCCCACACGACACCTGGCCTAAAAGAGGTGTTGTGGAGGCTCCTTCTCTGGACACCTTCAAATCTGCCTGGATGCCACCCTGTGCCATGTGCTCTGGGTGTCCCTGCCGGAGCAGGGGGTTGGACTAGGTGATCTCTAGAGGTGCCTTCCAACCTCAGCCCTTCTGTGGTTCTAATACCTCTTCCAAAAGACTCTCCGTAAGGGTTTACACACCTTTTCGCCACTGGCAGGTCCTCTGTACGGCAGTGTTTGTGTCTGTATACATATATATGTATATATATGTATCTATCTATATATATGTATACATAACACACACGTATACACAGCACATATACGTGGCACACACTACCCATGGATATCTATACCTATATCTACATTTCTCTCCGCACACGAACGATGCCACACAAGGCAGCCAACAGCACGAACCGACCCATTCCGGCACCCGCAGGAAAGGAAAACACTCCTGCCGCATCCAAGGAAGCCACCAACAGCTCCGCAGCCGCGACCGTCCCTTTTGGGGAGGGGAGGGCGCGCGTTATTTTTAACTAAATAACAGAATAAATAACAACTCCCCGCACGTAGCCCCGCGGCGCCCGCCGCCGGCGAGGAGGAGGACGAGGAGGCCCCGCTCGCTCCGTCCCGTCCCGCTGTCCCGCTCCGTCCCATCCCGTCCCGCCGCTCACCCGCTGTGCGGCGGCTCCCGGCAGGGCCGCCCGCCGCCGAGGAGGGGGCCTG
>VWPW01006205.1:906333-962382 GCA_013389825.1 Crypturellus undulatus | reverse complement strand
TTTTTTTTTTTTTTTTCCCTTATTTTTCCTTTTATTCCCCTTCTTTTTGAGTTTTTCTCTCTTTTTTTAATATTGTCCTCCTTTTTTATTTCTCCTTCCCTTTTTATTTTTTCTCCCTTCGCTCTCCCCTCTTTATTTTCTTTTTTCCCCCTTCTCTATAATTCCATATGGGAGATGCTAGGTTCAGATGCGGATATAAGGAGAGAGCAGCTCCTCCATCGCTGCCTGTAATCCCAGCCGGTCCCTTCCCGCCCCACGGCCGGGCTGGTGCGGCACAGGGCCCAGGAGACGGTGCCACCTGAGGCACTCGCACGGCTGGGCCTTTCCGGGTGCCAGAGACACTTCCTCACCCCACACATCTCGCATAAAGGACTCCAGGCTAATCTTAATGCAGCTGTACTGGGATTCAATAGAAAAGCCTTTAAAATATTACCCCTAGAGGGTGCCCACTATGCCTTTTTCACAGCCACTGTTAACAGAAACTTCAAACAGAAAAGCAAGAAGGCTCATTTTCACTCTTAATCACCTGCAAACTTTATTTTTCTGAAACACACTATCACATATATGCTCTCTATATTAAAATGTACGTGCCCTTCTCACATTTCATTTCACACCATTTTTGTTCTATTTCTTCCATTAAGATTTATCTACTTGACACTGTATCACAAGGAACAAGCTCTTCCTTTATGAAGTTTGTCATGGAAACTGGACCATCCGCTCATCGCCAGCAGACAGAACACGTTTCCTGTACCATAGAGGCAGTGCGGTCAGTTCAGAACACAGGAAAACAATAGCTGTTTGGAAGCATCTTAAGAGCCTCTTTTCTTTTTTTCCCTTTCATATTTTAAGTTGCATCAGTATTTTATGTGCGTTTGAAAAATCCTGCCTTGCTCCTTAGCAACCCACATAAAATTGCTTTGCTACAGCAAAATTATCACCTGTTTTCTACAGCTGCTGGGAGCCACAGTCCTATAATCCTTTCTGTGCTGAGAACAGAATGATTATTGCTTTCCATGATCTATTGTGTTTTTTCCCCAAAGAAATTTCCACTGTATTAAATTTCCTTAAATAGCCTTTTTTTTTTTTTTTTTTTTTGTTTTGGTAATAGCATATACAAGAAAGCCTTTGGGAAGAGGGATGAAGTTGCTCAGCTCACTAATTCTTGTAACTTCAGGCACCATTTTATCAGCCTGTTCTACCATCAAGAATTTCAACAGCTCGAGGATAAATTACACACCATTTCAGATGGCTGTTGCTGCTATCTCATCATGTGAATGATGCAGCTTTTGGGTGCTCTGCAGTTTAGCCCACTGGTATATGAAGGGTTTTGCTTCTAGGATGTGGCTGGTTATTCTCCTCTGGCTGCTCGTGCACACACAGGATGTATTTTGAGTACATGGATCAAATGGATGATTCTCATCCATCACCTTCCCTTATCAGCTTAGCCTCTAAACCCGGGTCAAGTGGACACTCTAAGAGATTGCCAACGCTGCAGCCTTCAAGCTTCTAAAACTTGAAGGATCCAAAAGATCCTGTTCAGTGCAACCCTCCTTACGCCCTCTTCCCTAGCCAGTCCTTAGTGCAAACAGGTCACTACAGTAACTAACCTTCGTGTGCTTGACTGCTGGTCCTGGATTAGCAGAAACTCACACAGGCCTCATCTTAGTGCAACCTAAGAGTATAGGATGAAACGTGGAAAACGTCTACAGTCTTTAAAGACCAAAAAATGGTTTGGTGAAGAGGAACAGGAGGATCGTCATTATTATCTTTAATCAGCCTGCGATTTGGAGATGCTAGCTTTAACCCATGCTATCATGGAAAACAGAACCAACAACTACTACTTATATTTCCCGATTATATGGGTAGTTTGACACAAAGGCCTCAAAGACATGAGTTTGACGGAAGGTGACCTAGTGATTAAGTTGAGCATAACCAGGCAATCACTAGGGAATTCATGAACGCTGTGATAAAATATAGCCCTGGGATGGTAGAAGTTTACAGGAAAGAAAGGAAAGTAAGGAGAAGATAAAAAGATGGAATGAGGTAGGGAAGGGGTTCTCTCTTAAGGCTTCTGTGACAGAATGAACCTGAAGTTAAAGCAAGCAAATAAAAATGGAGATAGTCTAGACAAAACTGCAACAGCCTCCTGTGACGCAGTGCAGTCTCTCCCAAGTAATTTTAGAGCAGATATAATATCATATCTTGAATATTAGATTTTTTTCTAAAACCATCTAACCAAAATCTTAGTTTTAAGTACCCAAATCTGTATTTACTCTTCCACTCATATCAGTGGGAGAATTGAATATTTTTATGATTTCAACTACTTTTTTTCCTCCTTTTTCAAAAATCCCATCCAGACCTCTTTGTGCCTTAACATACACTAGGATAATGTGGCTGAGCATAGGATCTGAACATTTTTTTCTCCATGTGTTTTCTAGGGTCAGAATAATCTCTATATGACTATAAACCTGATTTTTTTCCTTCTCTTTCAATAGTTGATCAAAATCTTTCTCCCCATAATCATTCATTTTTTAACTACAAAATATAAATAATTGTTTATTATTTTATACTTTCTAGATCAGGGCATTTGGGTCAAAGGACGTACCTTTTCTCATTTAATATCAAAAGGTTAGTCAGTACGTATGGAAGTGGCAGCCATGAGTTCAGAAATAAACTAATTAAAAAACACCAACAAATTAAGAGAAACCTGCCACCTAGTGGACTTCTTTTAAATATAGTTTTAAATTAGAAGATATCTATTAAAAGCGTAGAATGTTCGGTTTTTACATGCTATGCTGGATATTTTTTCAAGCTTTCCTTAATCAGTTTGGGAAACAGACTATGACACAGCCCACTTAAATCCATTAAGACATGCAATAAATCACAAATGTATTTTTCTAGCATTGACAAAATTGCTTATTTAAAATGCTGAAAGTATGAGAGAAGCACACACAAACATTAGGTCTCTTCCATCAGAGCAGATGATCCCAAAGTCAAGGTTCAAGTAAACTCAGAGACAACTAATAAAAATAGTAAACTGAAAACAGGGTAAAAAATGCCCACAAATAATAGATATAGGGCAGAAGCTAAGCAGTGACACCACTCTGTGAAGAGATCAGAAAGTATTCCACAGAAATTTGGGTGAATGAATAGCTAAAGTACTCCTAAATAGTATCCTCCTTTTTCTAACTAGGATCAGTTAAAATGGCCATTTCCCAGAGATCCGGTGAGAAAATCTTGGTGAAAGGATTCATTCTCCAAAGGCTTCACGCTAGGAGGGCATAAAATAAAACCAAAGATTTTCAGCAGCGGGATCTGACTTCCCCACAGAAAGCCAAGCACCAAGGATGTCTGTGACCAGAATCAGCCAGTGCTCCCAGAGCCAGATTTTCTATCCTGCTTTTGTGCCCGCGGAAGAGCAAACAAGTACTGGAGGTTGGCTGAGAACCAGCTCACAGGCACCAGCAACATCCAAGACACACAGAGGGCCTCTGTGCAGACTATGCGAGGGCAATTCCTAAGCTGGAAACTAGGTAAAACAGCAGCACGAAGCTCTAAGTAGCATGGAGTTCCTTCAATAAAACCAACATCACAAGCAGGAGTTTCCTAGGAATTAGTGTTTCATGAGTAAGAAGAATTTCTTTCTGCTATCCAACTGACATTCCCCAAATCAGGTTTATAAAGAGCAGTCATTTCACTGAAGCTAAGGTAATCAGTGTATAAAAGGGAAAAATAATAATACAAAACAACCACTTTTTAGATTTTTAGAAGCACATAGTACAAAATCTGTCTGTACTCAAAAAGTAATGAATTGGTATAATTACTACTGTTAATAGTGGTCCACCTAGTGGTCTCAGTACTGAACATTTTTTTTTTTTCTGAAAAAAAGCTTTAAGTTGGGAGGAACTCCTGAGATCATCAGATCACATGAGAATCCCAGGGTTCATTTTCAGAGAAAGTAATTATTGCTACAGAACTGTAAAAAACAGTTTCAAAATGCGAGCAACAAAATCTCAGTTGGCAGCAGGATATTCCACTTACATAGCAAAAACATTTCCTATGTTTTGTATGTTCCCAGTTACATTTCAGCAGAGACACATGCACAACAGTGAGATGCCAATTAACAAATCTTTTATTTCATCAAATAAATAAAGACTAAAAGAGCTGTAATTCTTTTTTTTAAATGCATTTACACTGATACCAGAATTACAGAGGAACTTCAATGGGGAAGAGCCATCTCATGTAAACAAGTTGCACATTTGCTTTTCTAAACATAAACCCTTTTCTGTATCATGACCATAGGAGACATGGTCATGATCGACCAGTAGGTCGGATACAGAAAATTTTCTACATGAAATTACCTATTAGAAGCACCCTGATAAAAGGTTTGAAGAAGGTTAGAAGCAGGAAAATGGTCAAGCCATGAACCTCTGAAATATGTCAATAACCCAATAGTTAAAATTAATATATTACCAACTGTATTCCTGATGCTGCTTAAACTGCTAAGAGTTTGCCAAGAGAATCAGCAGGCATTTGATCATTTTACATCAAAAGTATTTGTATTTTATAGTCTGCAGTAACCCATTTCAGTAAGTCATTCTTTTTTAATAAGTTCAATAGGTTGTATCTTTTTTATATCAGCATTTCCATTAGAAGGGTCAAAATTGTTCCCAGAGAGTTCTTAAGAACCCTTAAGAAAAAAAAAAAAAGTGGCTTCATTTTATTAAGTAAAAAAAGCAACATGAACTCAAACCAACCGTCAGGTAATAAATAGAATTCAGCTGCACCACTTCACACTACCCTGTATCCTCTGCAAAGATGCAAAACTAATCAAAACTGTAAATGTTTAGCAATTACTCATAATGAGAAAAATCCCTTTTCACTAGACGAAATACATTTTATATATCTTCAAATCTGTTTTACACATCATGAATTTTTCACTGTACATGATTTTTGATGATAAAACATACAGAAAAATGCAAATACTAGTAATGCACATAAATACCTGTACATCATTTACATATTAGAATATTTTACACTGCTCCAAAGTGTGTCATTTAGCTAGGCACATTTCAAAACACAGTGTAAAAATCTTACAAAAAAAAAGTGGAAGTAAATGTCGCTTTCAGTTCCTTAGTAATTCAATTGATTCAGGTGCTAACTTTGCTCCATGCCAGCCATCAGTGATAAAGCTAAAGATTCCACTGTGAACCAAATCATAGAAAAAAGACAAGCTGTTAGTATTTACATTTATATCAAAAATGAGATGGAGGGCTGCAATGAATACTTTAAAAGACATACTTTTATAATTTAAATTGTAAAAACATAAGGCTTTAAGACTGTCAGGTATTTTACAAACCTTTGGTATTTCCGACAACACTTCATTTCTCTCACTGCCTTAAATAACTAAGAGATAACTGACAAGAACTAAGCTGCTTTGTGTGAAATATAAAGTACTAAATGGAAAAAACCCACCTAGTAAATGGAAAAAAAGCTTTTTTTTAATGTGCTAAACCATAATCACGGATGATTCTTTCAGACTGAATAACAAGGATTTGAAATGATACCCCTTCCAGACAGGGTATCATCTTACTTGCTCTTGTAGGTTCCTGCTCTCAAAACAGGAACAGATGAACATGCACGTAAGCCCCAAGCCAGCCCCATGCCAAGTTGGGCATCACAGCTCACAGTGCTTAGTCAGTAACTTCAGCTACTACATGAGGCTGCAAGTAGGGGCACAGACGTATCCTCCCTCTCTGAGGCACTTCGTGCCAGCAGAAGGGCAGAGCCAACATCTCTGGACAGATTCAGCTATGACATCGTATTTACTGTGACTAAATTCTAGATGCCTGTGATACATCACAGCTGTCAGCCAGCAATGACAGTAAGAATTCTCTTCTATGCCCTGTAGGAGTAGGGGGTTCTATAAAAACAAAATACTGCTACAAGCTAATAAACTTCTAGACATAACTTAGATTCATTTGTTTGTTCAGAAAACTACTCGTCATTTTCTTGGATACATTAGCCATCCTGTCCTCAAGCAAGCAGATAAACTGTAGACAGCATGGCATCAATTTCCTAAAAGCAATGGAGTTAACTAAGAAGCAAGTAAAGCTTCACCTTTGTGAATACCTCATTTAGTACTTTTATAAAATGAGACTTTTTAAAGAGGCACTGACAAACATTAGAATGAATTAACATAAATACATTCCTATAAAGCTTGTGTTCCAGTAAGTGTAGGTATATGAAAATTAATCCTGATATACTTACAATGAGGAAAAGATCCTCGACAGACAGCTTTATTCAGAATAGTTACGAGAAACATGTGACAGTTCTTAAAATCAGATTCCATCTTCTCTATGGATTCCATCCTAAGATGAAATTGAATAGAAATATCCTTAACACACTCGTAACTATGTTATCCTGAAAGTAAGACTAAAACTGTTTAATGACAAAATGCTCCCAGTACATCTTAAATTCACAGCAGAATTCTACTTCATTTATGTCTGTGTACACTACTTCTACAAAATCAGGGCAATTTTGACAAGAATGCCTGGGCACTATTGCAATACTACCGACAATGATTTTCTCAGCATCCTAACTTGGTTGTTGGCAGAAAAAACTCTGCGGCTCTAAGTGACAGGTACTGTGCCACATGCTCTAGGTGCTCCTGTTTGAGCAGGGAGAGTTGGAGTAGATCTCTAGAGGTCCCTTCCAACCTCAACCATTCTGGGATTCTGGGACCCACATGTGTTTTTGTCTTAAGATAGCCTTTCCTAGTGCCTATTGCTCCTTGGGGGTGAATCTGCACTGATAAGAAAGACTAGGTCGAGAAGCAGACTCTCAATCACTACGCTGCTTATTTATTCACTGACTCCTGTGCTTCACTTTGGAGTTTGCCAACTTGCTTGCACCAGAGAAGGAAGCCTGGATAGTTCACATCAACCACTCCTTCCTGTTTTCTCCTCTCGCAAAAGACAACACCAAGGAGACAATATCAGGTGTAGCTCTTGACTCAGGCTGTCCTGACACATCTATGAGTACACAAGCTCAGATGCAATTGTGGGCTGTATAATCACTGTTGTGACAGTTCATAGCACAGCCTCCATAAATACTTCAGACATTTTAGAACCGGAAAAGCACCCCAAAATAATTTCCTTGTGTAACAAAAGACCAAGGCATGGTATCCTGTGTTAGCAAAAACATGGCCAGTTGGTGCCAAAAGGAACTACTTTCAAAAAAGCAGTGAGCGAGTCTATGACATGTGGCCTCAGAGTCAGTCCTGACTCTTAGATGCAGCCTTGGAAATCTGTTCACCATTTCAGCTGCAGGTGTTACAAGCAAAAAGCAAACAGATCTTTTTAGTCTAGGCTACAGAACAGACTGATGACAACTGATTTATGGACCAGTACATTAAAATTATCTGGGAAATTACAGGTGTAAGTCTTCAATCATAGCCCTTAAGCAAGCACATATTTTTAAAAAACACCAACTATTACAGTTGTCTCTACAAAATAGGTATTATGGGAAAAGCCAAAAAACTTCCAATTTTATCAAAACCAAAATTCTAGCATTTAAGCAAAGGGAGTCAAACATTCTCTACAAAAATCTTTACCCCACAAATTCAATTCACTTTTCACAAACCAATTATTAAATGCCAGCTTCTACCTGCCTACAGTTTTAAAGCATAGCCAGGAAACACAATTACAAACCCCAAATGTGACTCTCATATTTTACCCCTACTAACAAATAGGAAGGGAAAGAAAACTCTGTGTTGCCAAGATCTAAAATCTTTTCAGAGAATTTTAAAGTCACGTATTGGCTACTCTTTTCCACTAGAAAAGACTTACTATACAATGACACAAGTGTATACAACTTGTTAAGTTCCAGGTAAAGTAAATTTCTTATTGGTTAAGAAAACTATATAGCCTACAGAATCTGCCACTAAGCATTAATTGAAGAAATTGCTGACATTCAGCAAAGTCCTGTTGCTTCATACACAGAAACATATTCATAGCTCTCAGCTTCAAGGTTATGACAATACAGACCTTCAGGTATGGATACTCACTTCCAAGCCCCCAAGCCAGCCTGCCAGCGATCTGCAAACATCAATACTAAATTTAACACCTTCATTATAGCTTCTTTCACAAAGCTCACCTAAAATAATTAGATGAAAGGTGTAACAGTCAAAATTCCTTATTAATCATAATCATTTTCATTATCAAACTCAAAGGCAATAATACACTAATGCAATTAAATCTCATCTGTAAAAACAATCTCTTAAGTACAACGTGATTCAAAATATGTTTTGCAACATCATCACTCTCCGATATTTTGACTATATTCTGACTATTTTGAGGAAGACTAGCACAGAGATTATTTGGGACAAAAAACTACAGTGATATCCAGCTATCTAAGGTGCCAACATAACAGAGCTATTAATCTAATGATTATGAACAAACTGATATTTGATACAGATAATACAAATTCCACAACTCTTATAAATAAATAAATCACATAAAACCTTACATAAAGAATTTCAAATTTACCCTTTTTCACAGAACTGAGGTAAGACTTACAATGCAAAGTGAATCTCAACGGTAACTCTGGAAAAGTTACTGTTTCCTCAAGAGTACCTACGTATTGCTATGCAGGAACTGCAAAACATGTAATTAGTACTCAAATAGTTTATATCCTTTTAACTTACCTTTTCTCTCAATAGGCAGCGATCATGGATTGTAGACAGATATCTGTAATGAATTTTTATCAACTGATCTAAATCTTTGGCTTCTTCTACCTGATGCTGAAACTCCAAGCCTGTACTGTGAAGAATCTTAAACAAAGAAAATACGTTATCAAATTCTATTTTGTACACCAGGCTTACAGCTCTCTCTCAAGACACTTTCTGGAGCTTAGATGGTTCAATTAATTCACTCTTCCCTTTGCAATCTACATGTTTAAGCTCAGTCTCCCAGCTACCATCATTACAGCATAGCTTTGAACTCTTCATAATCGATTAGATGATACTAATCTGCCATTGCACAATGGACAGATTATCTCATTTCTCTATGAGTTGACTTGCAGCCCATTAGTTTGATTAGGGACTTTTCAGGATGTTGAAGACTTGAACTAGACATGGGACACAGATCATCTTTCAGAATAGGGAAGTGCAAAATGCTATCATGACAAAAGAACATCCCCAAACTTCTCTCGAAAGAGCAACATAACAACTAATTCCTTTATTAGGTTCAAAAAATAATGGAGCAGCTATAAATCTATAGGTGCTACCTTATTGTTTAAGAAGGTAACAACTTTTTGATCTGTTATTTGAGACTTCTGAGGAGGATTCATTTAAAGAACTAACATTTCTCTGGTAACACTTCTATGGCCACAACAGCTCTTGGAGAGAATGACAGCTTACAGAAACCTATTTTGACATGATGGTTTTTCAATCACATAGCATTGGAAGAAACAGCCAAAAAGAACAACAAACACCTCCTCCCCCCTCCCCCCAAAAAACAACAAAAAATATTAGGATCCACAGATGCTAAAAAATTCTAAGGAATTCTAAAATATTTTTTTGAATTACTGACATACAATGTATAAATTGAAACTGACAAATATTTTTAAGCTCAATTTCAATGCACAGATTGGGCATTAGACTAAGATTGTTTTATATTCGCATACACTTAGTCCAAATTATTTTAAATAAGAATGTGCAAGTACAGATGAAATTCAACATAAACGAAATTATGTTATAAGACAAACCCTCGTCATGATATAATTGTGCAGGCTGTTAACAAAATGCATAAGCTTCACTCTTAAGAGGAACATGCGATGTATTTGCTGTTTTATACATTCTGTTTGTGATCCAAATGAAGGAAGTGTTCCCTGTTCTAATAAATTTCTTTCCTTAACCTGTGGGTTTTCTGCAGCACAGAGTAGCTCTAAAAAAAGAAAAGGAAGATGTATTAAAATGAAGGGTATATGAAAAAAATTGGCAAAATATTACTTAAATATGAAACTAGTTATTTCTTATTATTCTGCACAGAAGAGAAAGCTTTTATGAGTTTATCAATTCAGATGAGTTATTAAAATATACTGATTTTATATTGAAATATTTGACTATGTATATATATACACACACACACAATGCAATTTAATAAATACTTGAATAGGAAATGCGAAATAAGAGCTAAAGATTACAAGAACAAATTTAAAAATCTACATCAAAATGAAAATACTACTTAGTTCATTCTTTTAGGATTTGAAGAGCTCACATTGATTATATATGGAAGAGTACAACTATCAAACTAGTGAACTGAGATGTTAAGAGATTTCTAGAATCCCTAAGTACTTACGTTGTGACTTGAAGCACATATTCCGAACAATGTATCTGAATGTTTTGATCTCAACTGAAGCATATTTTAAATTGTTTTCTTAATTTGCTTTCAAAATATTATTGTAAAATCATAAACAATGTTTGTTGTCCTATCTGCCCTAAATACTATTTGCTGTAGAAATCAGGAGACATACATATCCTTAAATTACAAATCAAGTTTTTATAGTATCTGTCATTCAAGCAGTTTCTTACCATCAAATCGTAAAACATCTAGGCTGTACTTGGCCCACTTAATCTGTAGTAACAGCAGAAAAACTTGATTGTAAATTTTTTGGCACTCTAAGCTTATAACTATGTCCACAGGCCAAGGGACCTAAGAAAAAGAGGTGATCATCAGGGCAGAAAAGGGAAGTAACTTTAATAAAACATTTCAAATGTAATCAAAAATAAGCACAATGACTTAGTAATGATACTCTACCTTATAACTCAATGTCAGACCATCTAAGGTGTGGACAGGGAGCTTCTTCTTCACTGTATCAATATTTTCAAATGATATGGACAACCTGTGTAAAGAAGCAAAGGCTTTTATTGATGATGATCTGTTTTAAATTAGTGGTTACCTTCCTTAAAGATTTTTAATTTCTCGTTGTGAAATATCAGCTGGTAGAGGAAGGTAGAATAGATTAGAGCAGTTCAAAGCTTCCTTCAAACAGATTTAATGAATACGCAAGAATTAGTATTGCACTCCGCAAGTATATTAATAGAGCCAGATATGAAAGAAACAACAACTGTACTGTATTTTGCAGAATTTCACATTTTACCTTGAACTATCTTCTGGATAGCGCTGCCCGACTGCTTCTTGAAGTTGAACATTTAAGAAAGCAACATTCTGCCAAATTTCTTTTTCTCTAATTTTGTCAAAAATGGACGTATAGAAATCATACATGGTATCTCCAGCTTCAAGTAAGAAAAAATTTCTCATGGCTTGCAAGTATTCTACTAGCCTAAATCGGAAACAAATACAGACCTCAATTTCCTCAATCTTCATCATGAAACTGAATCAAATACAACTTTTATAAAAACAAAACCCTTAAAGAAGGCTTTTCATTACAAGAAGTCAAAACTGAACACACAGGAAGAAGTCTATCTTGAATTCATTTTTTATTCTTCAGAGAGCCTACAAATACATTCAGATAAAACAAAATAATCAGTCCATGGTTTGCTAAGTCTGAGCATCCCCACTAACTTCAACAGAACTATTTTGGGCAGGGAGGGTGGGTTCAGACACCTTCTGGGTTGGGCAATTCATAAAATTCCTTGTAAGTGAGAAAGTTTATCCCTCTCTCTGCACAGAACTTGGAACAGCGATGCGACTTCAAGGACAGTATAAGGAAAGATTTTAATATGAAGCCCCAAAAAGCAACATTGATTCTTTCTCTGATAATGTTGGAAGAAAGTTGCCTCCTCTGTCACCAGAAACATGAATACAGATTATATTAAGTATGCATAGTTCTTAAGTAATATGGTATGGGAGAGTATGAGTACTTCAGGCAGATTAAAATGATTGCAATTTTATGACAATCTAAAAAGCAAAAGCCATGGGCTGTCTTACTCTGTGTAATACAAACATAATTCATAATACTGTTTTGTATATTGTACCTTTTATACAGTCATAATCAACTCTCAACTTAAATAATGCTGGCTTCTTAAAATATCTCTAGCAGTTTCAATTGACAAGACTATTGAAAATAGTGTCCGAAAAATTCTCTATTGGACATCCACTGAAAATAGATGATAACTTTACTCCTGATTTAACCTGGACAAAGTTCACACAGCATGACTTTATGCTATATTCTCCCTTTTTCTTCAATGGTTATCCTTTGCTTATCAAGTTGGAGTAGAAACACAACACTGTTTGAAGCTCTTTAATCAAATCTTTGAAAGAAAATTTCTGCTCTTATTATATGGCATAGCTTTAATAATCTTCTAAAGGAAAACAACGGTTTATTTCTTACCGATAATCCTTCTTTAAAGTTTGCATTAGATTACCACAACATTCCAAGTATTGCTTGTCAATGTGAGGATAAAGGCAAGATCTTAAAGTCAGTTCAAAAGTCTGGCAAGTCACTGATTCTGAAGATCTATCCACACAAACATCCCCACCAGTAAACTTCTCATGAAAATCACTTTGTTCCAAATATAACCTTAAAAATAATACACATTAATAAGTGAAGAAGGCATTTAATACATAGAACACATAAATAAAAGTCATACCTTCCAAGTTTTTAATCAAACTTATTCTGCTCTCAAAATATGTTGCAAAAATATTAAGACGTTTTATTACTATAGCACTCCCAATTCGTTGTTAATTTTATAACATAACAAGTCTACTAAGTGATCGTTCATACTGCTTTTGTGTGACCAAGCATAAGAAAACTGAAAGGGATGACATCCTGTAATCACCCAATTGCTCCAAGAGTAATTCAGAAAAATAATACCAAGATCAAACATTATATAGCTGAATAATACCATTTTATCATAACATCTTTTCAAAATATAAAGTGCATCAACAAAACACTGGTGAAGTGAAATTCTCAGAACTGGAAAAAATAAAGCTAAAAGGCAGAAAAAAGTAGAGTTTGAGACACCTCAAATATGAATTCAATAATTATCTCTAATATTGTACCTTGGGAAGAGACTTTCTGTGGACATTCCATATTTGATGCACTCTATTTTGTCACAGGAGGCATCAAACTATTACAACTTGTGAAAAGCTACTCAGTTTAATCTGTTCTATGAGTAAGTCCATTTTTAAAAAAATAGTTTCAGAGTAGGTACTGCCTTAGCAGACTAAGTTTGTCATTGTATCGTCATGCTATCAGCTTTAATTAATAGAATACTCTCAACCAACAAGTGAAATAGTCGTATCCACTACTGATTCCGTTTTTATTTTTTTTGTAACAAAAGGTGCCTTTAGATATATCTTAGGAAAAACATTCTGACTGATTATACAGATTCTAGCCTTTTCAAAAAAGGCTTTTGACTGCAATTGTAAACCAAAAGACACTATTAGATCAAGAACAGTTTTCAGAAACTGAGTAGACTTAAAATTCAAATTCAGGAAAAAAACAGGGGAAAAAAGTGGTTATTTGCTATTTAATATTTAGTAAGTTTTTTAGAGTTACAGCCTTTCCTGCTAATTCTCAATACATTTATTACCTCGAAAACTGTCTTTATTATGAATAAAGAATCTTTATGCAATTAATGTGAATTCTGGAGGGCTTTTCAAATGCAGCTTTGGTTGTGCTATAAGTAATATGCTTGGTATAATTTAAAGACATTTTATATAGTCCCAAGCAAGCACATTAAAAAGTCTGAATTTTACAATAGCATTCACTGTTAAAATACACTTTATTTGATCAAAACCTATTATGATGAAGACAATTCTATTTTCTACACTAAAAGTTATTATAAGTAGGATTTTATAAAAGCTTCTTTACTGTCTTTAATGTGAAAAAATAGCACAAGGATAGTGTTTACTCGTTTTTTGTCACTGTTTTTTATTCTGGGTTTAATTGTTTTAAGAAACAGGAACTAAAATTCGGTTTACAAACGCCAGGGAGCAGAATATGGCTTTCCACAACACAACAGTAAGAGCACTGATCTAGTGGTTAATTCATTTACCTGGCAAAATTAATAGCCAGAAGTGGATCACGGACATCATCCAATTCCAAGTGCCTTTCTGCTATGGACTGCATCTTTATTAGGCTCTGCTTTGTAGCCTGTTGTTCTGTAATAATATCTGGAGCAGATTCTTCCCCATGACGCAGGCGAGACTGCACAGATTCCAAGAACAGCGTATACAAACTCTTTCGCTCAGCATCTGAATTGGGCAAGACATTTCATGGTAAGATTTGTTCCAAGGAAAAGCGTAGTTTGAACTATAGGAATAAGAACTTTACAGTCTAACATTTACTGGATATAGTTCAAACAATGCCAGTATTTTAAGAACAAGCATATATTCAAATGCATTACTGAATAGTGTCTGAAATATGAGGTATTTCAGAAAATGATAGAAATTTCCTCCTTCAGGTGCAAAGGCAATTAATTATTCACACTTGAAACAGCCCTGTAGTTTTCACTAGAACAGGTAATATTCTCAAGCCAAATGGAGAAACAAGCCCAGAGTGATTCCAAAATAATTCATACTACGCTACTTGTAAACATAACAAAAATAGCAAAAACAAAAAAAAGTCTCCTATGAAAAGACAGAAAATAATAATTACTGTTCTATGTTTTATTACTGTTTAAGAAAAGTACCTTAAATATGTATACTTATAAAGTAGGTCAAGCTTTTTCATCTAAATATCAATAAGGAGTCCCAGAGCTGTCTCAAAATTATTCAACCACTTACTAGTGGAAAACACCTATTCATTAAAACCAAAAAGTATTATGTCTGGAACATATAAATTGCTTCTGTTTGTCTAATAGCAAATGGAAAATATTTTGCAAGCATAATAAAACAAATCAGACCAATAAAAACTGAAGTGAATATTCGATCTTTATTCGCTTTGTTCATCACTTGTTTGTGTTGGAAAAGTAACAGCTGTCAATCAAGTGTGAAGTTTAAAACAGTATTTTTGAAGTGTAACTAGTAGAGTCTGACATTTTATGCATTAAGGTTTTCAGAATATGTCTGCACTGTTAGGTACACTCAGGACCGGTGCTAAACAAACTAGCATCTCACCTCTGGATGCAGCTTGCTGAGGAGAACCATCTTTGCATTGTAGGTTCTTCAATAACTGCATGGATTTTCCAGCCATGATGATTTGCTTTAGAACTGGCTTCAGGAAAGAGACCATAGTGTGTTGCCTACTTGAAGGAGCCTGATCACTGCCAGAGCTGGCACTGGCATTGTCACTCATCTTCTCCTCATTCTCTGTCTTTTCTGACACACTATATAATGTGTAGGTTGCATACCAAAAATCTCTGTGATTAACTGGAACGTTTTTGTTTCTACAGAGAAATAAGAAAGCTGTTAAATATTCTCTGAAAGATGAATCTTCCTTACTACATGATACAAATCATGTTTTTTTTCTGCACTTTGCCTTTCCTTATACTAGTAAAAAGAACTTTCAAAATTATATAAAATAAGCTCATATACATACCAAACTATCTAAGCATCTCCAGAATGGTGGAAAGTTTTAGCAGGATAAAGAAATCAGTTCACAGCAGATAAAGACAATTTTATACTCAAGGACAACTGGACTACTAAAACTGACTTTATGCAAGAAGTTAATTATGCATAGATATGTTCATGCTTAGTAACAAAATGATTAGTGTGACTGGTGATCGATTTAGATGTATTTAGTAAGTGAAAACTAAAATAAAACACTACTAGGAAAGCAGAATAATTCTATATTAAGTGAAAATTAAATTCTAAATTCATATTCTTTTGTGCTGTTTATATCATACATAGTTTGGACTTTGAAGTCATGTAAAAAGTAGCATAAGATAGATAATTAAAATTAAGCTCAATTATAAATATAAGCTGAAATTTCAGCTGTTAGCAGTACTGAAACTACAGAATCCAGAAAAGAAAGATCAAGTAGGGTACAACAAGGATGGTAAGATCTCAGTAAGTAAGGATTTTTTACAGTAGTATTACAGACATTTTCTTACTATCTGCTCACTTTTACACATCTTATATGTGTGTAAAAGTGTACACTCAATTAAGTATTGTAGATAGAGGGGGAAAAAAATCTTAATTTGTAGTGATGACACAAAAATTAATAGTTTTATATTCACTTTCCATTTCTAACTATCAAAAAAGCTAGCAAAAAAGTATAAGATACAAGAAAAGAAATTAACGGACAAAGAATATTTGGGAAGTGTGCATGTAATCAAGACATTTTATTAACTTGCACTGCAAGTCAAAAGCAGTATTTAAAGTCTAAATAAGATTTAGATCAACTACAGATTAGTAAAATAAGTGAAAAGTAAATTGTAGATTTTTTCCAAGCACCTTTAAAAAAAAAAAAAAAAGTAACAGCTTTTAAAAAATAAGTCAGTAGGACTACAGATTTTACACTATAGGTAGGAAAGTCAAAAACAATTTATTTCTAATCAAAAAAGTAATAACCAATTGGGCTAAGTAATGCAATTTCCCTAGCAGGCTGAGACAAGTCATAAGAGAATGATTAATAATTCTACTTAAATAAAATAACTAACATAAAGTGCTACTTTCCTTGCCACTATTTCCTTCCTGGGATCTGCAGCAACTGTTATGCTGCCATTTGCATTGCATTTTGTTTGTCCAGTATCACTGTCCTTACCTCTGAATGATAAATTCCTTTGCAGGATCAAATAAATTACCATGGACTATCCACTCATCCACTGTCTGTAAATATGGCCTCACAGTTTCAACCCAAAGGGAAAATAGAAGGGACACCTGAAAAAAAAAAAAATGTATTAGATGATTAGACAAAGCCTAATCTGTTAGTTGCAGATGTATAATACAATGTACTACATATACTTAAGGATTTTTTTAAAGATAAAATGCTGAACTAAAAAAAAAAAAAAAAAAAAAGACTACAGCACACATTGTTCATGCCTCCCTTTATTAAATTTTTTGTTGTCATCACTCCCAAATAGCAACATTCTTTTTTTCTCCCGCTCTTACAGCTCTTAAGCAGAAACTGTTAGTCATAGAATGCTCTGTGGTTTCATAATGTAGAAAACATAAAAACAGGAAGACTATTCATTATATTTTTACTAGCACAGTATCAGGTAACTGTAAAAAAAAGTACTGTAAATTTCAGCATTACTCAAATTATATACCATGCCCAGGAGAGTTACCTCACAGCTCTCTCTCGTAACAGCCTTCTTGCCTCTTGATTCCCTATAAATGCTCACCACCTCAATCCTCAACCTCAGTGCAACCTCCTTGCAAATCTGATTTTATCCAGCTTAAGTGAAGGTGCAAATAACTCATGTCAAAATACAGAAACTCGCTTGGGGCAAACAAAATTTATTCTCAATCTTCAATCGACTAGCTGAAGGCTAGTGTACCCAATCACCATATCACAGAGCAATTTTACTTATAAAGCATTCAGGTCTGTGTATTCTATTAAACAAGGTTTGATTTCCTCTACCGTTTGCTCAGATGCTTCTCCCACACTGTCGTACTCAAGAATAGCTTTGTAGAGAGTATTAAGCAGGTGAGATGCTCGTACAACATTTCTAGTGTCAGGGGGCACTTCTGCTACTCCTGTGCTGAAGACTTTATGAAGTACCTTCAGCTGTGCCAGTCGGGGAGACAACTTATCTATTACTATTGAAAGTGTGACTGTTTTATCTGGAAGAAAAAAGAAAGTTAAGTGTGTAAATGTATACAAAGATAACAACTTAAAGAAAACAAAGAAAACAAAACTTTGGCAATGTTATTCATGATTTTTTTTAAGATGTAGCATAGCATCTTTCTCTGTTTCAGAATTTGTGTAATGCCTTGCATGCCTCTCTTGTAAGAATTCATATACCACCCTCTTGCAAAATTTCGCTTGCACCGTACCTTTGTTGATTATGCATTTTTCAATTTCAGTAAGTTCTTCTTTAAAGCTAATGAAATATTTGTACAAGGCCCACATAAAAGCTTGGTAAGTTCTGAATGGGGCTTCAGTAGTTTTCTTTGGGGTAGAAGCAGCTCCATGCATTAGGTTTTCCGGACCATGTCCCATCACTTCATCAATAAACTTCTGTAGTCTAAACACAACTTGACCGTATGCTGCTATTTGCTCCAAAACAGATCTTAGACAATTCTAGGGGGAGGAAAAAAAATTTAGTGAAAAGGTTTATTTTGTAAAACCTAAAAATAAAAACAAAAAAATATTTTTATTTTCTTTAAACTTAAATATAATAAAATTTTCCTATGTCTATCACTTAATTAGATTCTCAAATACAGGAACATCCCATTCAGCTTTATAAAATCACATGTGCTTTGATTAACTTAGGAACAACTACAGAAATATTGTTTTGCAAATTTCCTATTTGCAAAAAGAAACATTCATTTGATGACACATACATTTGGCCGAGATTTAACAAACAACTCACATGTGTTAAATGAGTTACAATAATATCATTCCGCACAGCCACTTTCCCATCATTAAGTTGAAATATAAAAAGTTTTTTCACTCCTGACAGTAACCTGGAATAGAAACAAATAATCCATTTTTTTTTCTTTTAATGGACTCTTAATAATTATATAATTAATAGAAAAATTATCTCTTGCTTGCTTAAATGTGTATTTTCTTCAAACAAGAAACAAAGAACTATGATGCTATTGGTACTGTAACCTGGTGCCAGAACAAGAACAACAGAACATGGGCAGCAGACAAATATCCCCCTAAAACTCCATTTTTTTTTTTTATCTCCCCTCCAGTTGAGATAGTTTCAAAATACAGGATTTTTCAAAACTAATTTTCAAAATTGCGCACTTGTTAAAAATCCACAAAGAACAGAACAAATCGATTCTCAACAGTTGGGCCTGAAGAATCAATACAGGCAAGATGCAGAAACAACACTCTTCCTTGTGAACTTGAACCATTAAATACGCATTAACAGTATCTTTGTTATCAGCAGTGGTCCAACTTAAAGAAAGCTCAGTAATAAACAGTTCCTCAAATATGTCTTCAATGATAAATCTCTTCTCTATTATATCCTTGAGTGAGAATTCTAAAAGTTAAAAACTATTTTTTTTTTTTTTGCGTTTATGCTTACCAGAGAGTTTCCCGTATAACCTGAGTTTCAGTAACTAGTGTTCGCTCTTCTGGCACATAGAGAGGATTACTGGTATACAAGTGGTGGTCCCTTAGAAGACAGAAATGAAAACAACTTAATGCTTATAATCACAGCTGACTGCATGCATCTTAAGGCTCAGTTTTCCTCTACTTATACTGTGACAATGCCAATGGATCACAGGGATATTTGAATAATATAAACAAGAGCAGAGTTTGTTTTTGAACTGCTAAGCAAAAGTGCATGCAAAAAGGCTTCAAATTTTCTTCACACACAGTGTGACAAGTAGTTAAGTAGCAACTGTTGAAGTATTGAGGGGTTTTTTAATTCCTGTGAGAAGGTAAGTCATGCTTTCCATTCAGAATATTAAACAAAAATAAAATATGAATTTGCCTAATATCAGCATCCAAAAAGTTTGCCCATGAAACGGAAATGCTTCCTCATGATGCCATGTTGCTTAATTCTTTGTAAATCTTTCACCATATTTTATCATATTATAGCAAAATGTACAGTGATTACTTCTGACAAATCACATATTACTACATACGTAGTATTTTGACTTGTTAATATCATCAGTGGCAATAGCTATTTACCACATTTAAAATTCAAAGGATCAAAATTAAGTACTACTGGTTATACAATACACGTGCTAACTAATTTGGAAGTGACAACAGTATAACTTTATTTGCTACTAATTTTCTAATGTTTCTGTAAATTTTGGTTCATAACTAGCTACACAGCTATCTGATTCTAGAACAGATTTACTCCTTCATTAAGGAATGCAATAAATTAAGGAAGCAAATACAAATTTAATGGACTGTATTAGTACAATACTGATGCATCAGAATTTTCAAATTCTCTTTTTTTTTTTAAACATCCTTCTCATTTTCCTTCTAGAAACACAGAGGATTGTGATGACGTATTTTTGTATATACTTTCCCCACAATAAATTTGTGTTCAATTCTAACTTCATGAGGAAAATACTCAGATGAAAAAAAAAGTTAATTTTAGGAAATTCTTTATTTTCAGATACCATGTAAATTGCATGACTACTTACATTCCAACTACATTAGTTCTGCAGAGAGGCTAAGAACGGTTATCCTAAACAAAATTCCACGCTGAAAAAGATTTGCTCTCCTTAAAAACTATTTTAAAAAGCAACTATAAGAGAATCAACTCTTGCTTCCTAATCTTTTGTATCCACTTAATTCTAAATTCTGTTTTTACTAATCAGCAATAACTGTAGTAGTTTTATAATGCAATATTAGAAACAGCCAATAAAGTCACTACTTAGCATTATATGATGCTGATAAAAATGCAGCTGAGTGATCTTGCTTTCTTACCAGACTGCAGCCAGGTTAGAATGCAGGTGCAAACTATGCGAAAAGCGAGGAGCTCTTCCTGTCCAATACTGGGGAACTACATGTTGCTCCAGCCAACTGCGGGCATCAGGTTCACCAACTGTGAAAGCATGACAGCAACTGAGGTATTTTTATTTATTTGGGATATGCTTATAAAACACAGGAAGCAGTTATTAATGAGCCTATCCATTCAGCTGCAGAAGCACAGGTCTTTCAAATACATCAAAATTTACAACTACTTACACTTTACTGCACTTATAAGTCCGATAACATCACAAACAAATTCATGTACATGTAAATACCCCATCTCCTAAAGGTTCTCTAAGTCCTAAAAAATAAACTTTCAGTTCTTCCTCTGCGAATATGCCTCTGTTTCAGGCACTTCTCAAACAACTAAACTAAATTGGCAAATATCACTAACTTTATTAGCATGTCACTTCTTACTGTGAACTCAATCCACTAACAAAAGTGTTCTTCTTTAATTATGATTACTGAGAAAACTTTATACCAGTTAGCAAGCTTCTTGTATCACATATCTATAGCAAGCTGTCTTCCTATACTATTCTGTATAAAAATATACAGCTGTTTGAACCTATTCAGAAGTAAGCCACTAGTGTTTTAATTATATAAAAGCATTTTTTTCAAAAACATTTCATATTTAGAACTTGGTTAACTGTTTCTCATCACTCAGTTTTATTTCAGCGTTCTGATATTTACTGATAAAGAGATACATACAGCTATGCTACATTTACTGAATAGGCTTTTATTCCTTTATTGGAATATCCATGCGCGCTTTCACCATGCAAGTTTGTTTCCAGGAATAAACAGAAGTCTTCTCTACTTACACGAACAGAAATCACACCAAGCCCTCCGTTTTACTGCTTTGTTACTGCTAGAAGTTAAACAAGCAGTAGTGAACAGCAATGCACATCTATAAACCGTAATTCTAAGCACACGCTACCTTACTAAAAACAACAACAAAAAATCAGCATTAGATTGCTTAAGTTTGAGCATATATGACTACATTAAAAAATGACAGCTCTTCCAAACTTTCAGGAGAAAATTCTAACCTTTCCATGAAACATTAGGTACTGTTTTCTTGTTTGGGTCGTGGTCTTCCAAAGGTGTCCTGTCCACTTGGATACCCGAGTCCTCCCTGCTCAAAGGCTGAGTGTCCTCCTCTTCGTCACTTTCTTCAGACCAATCCTATGATAATAAAAGCCAGTATGACTCAGTGCAACATAACAGATCTATAATCAGTTCGTACTATCTGAGAAGTTGAGTGTTTCTTCCATTGTAAAGGCAATTCAAAAATTTAAGACTAACATTACTGCCTACCAAGGACTGAACTGACTTAAGTCAAGTAAAACATGAAAACTGAAAGCTTCTTGAGCAAGAGCATTTCTGTTTCCCTCTAATGGTTCTAGTGCAATTTGATTTAGGTGCAGAATAAAGTTAAAGCTACTGAATTTTTAAAATATATTTCAAAAGCACATACTCAAATCATATATGAAGTTATGATGATATCAGTGTGCAGTTCAAAGTTTTCAATACAATTTCTCCTGAGTTTCAAAATTTAAACTCCACTAAGTTTTCATGACTCCTTACATATTGCCGTAGGATAACTTTTCACATATTATACATACATACATACATATTACATATTATATAACAAAAACACTGCCAATCTGTTTTGCAAAGTTCATAGTCATATATTAGAATGATCTGGGAAATCCACATACATTCTACTAACTTTAGCTGATACGGTGAAATTGTTACTTTGAAATCTGTTTTCTTTTTAATCTCCTTTTCCCATTACACATCATAAATTGATGCTAAAAAACTGTTATGTCCAGAGACAACAATCAGTAATCTTATAATTCTGCTATGAAATAGGAGAGAGGTAAGAACAGCATACTGTCTGCCAAAGGAAAACATCCTCCTCCAAGCCTTGTAAGTGAATTAGATCTCAGGAGTGGAAAAGCATTCAAATGAGAGAACTGGAAATGACCACAGGAAGTTCTGATTAGGAATAGGAAACCAGCAGCAGAAATGAGAAGTCAAATTAAAACATGAAGAACAAAAGCATTTTGTCTTAATATTATTCCCATTTAGGTCTCTCTCTATTTCATGCTATTAAGTATAGAAACAAGCAACGTATTAGGGAGTATCACAGAGTACAGAAACCATGGGAACTTAGCCAGGTCTGTAACATGCTTTGAACCACTGTTTATGGCATTACTTACTGGTGAATCTATGCCAGGGCCAAAGTAAATTTCTTCTCCTTCCATCAAATATTTTCCCCAATCAAATTCTTCTTCCTTTTCTAAGAGGAGCATGAACACAAAAACATCGAGACTCATTTAACTCTGATTTCTTTTTCCTCTAAAGACATTCTCAAAGTGAAAAATATCTTGGTACTCTACATCTTTACAATAAGAGGCATTCTCTTCCACTTAAGATCATGCCACTGTTTCTTAAAAAAATCATACGCTCTGCATATGAAATGTACATGGTGACTGCATATTCTTTATCATTTTTCGGTTTTGTTGCTTATACACTCAAAATATACCACATGGTGAGCCTTCAGAATACCCATCTGTATTATGCTATACTATCCTAGGCTTCAATACAAGAAAAAGAAACATGCAGGGATGCAACATACTACTTGGTATAACTAGTCCCACTTAGCTCAGTAGAAACATTCTAAACATATAATTAACATATGCATAATGATCTGTGACTGTAAACAAAACAAAGCAAGAACTGGCTTATTTTCCAAAAAAGACACCACACATCCATGATGCTATGTGTATTACTTCAAAATAGCAAGCAAACTTACAATAAATTAGATCTTAAACACGAAGTTTACTCAACTGTAATTAGTGGTGTTTGAGATAACCTCTTCATATTCACATTCCTGGAATGGGCTGAAAGTGCATTCAAAACACCGCCGAGGGAATGTGCAGAGATCACTCAAAAAGGAATCTTAAGATGCAAGATTTTCTTTAGGTTAGTCTGAAATATTCTTCTTTCAGTCTATGATACAACACCACAAACAAACCGGGGATGGCACCCACTCAAACTTAAGCACAAGCCAATTTGACAGGCACTGAGTGAAACAGTCCTCCTTTCTAAATTAGGGCAAGCAGGATCTCTGTCTGGAAGCCTGCAAAGGTACTGAGCTATCCTCAACTTCATAGGGAACAGCAATTTACATTACTACAGCTGTTTCAGTAAACTCCCTAACTGAGGTGCAAGATACTTGATGAGAATAGAAAACATTTGTTTTTGAGCCTATAAATGCTGCTGTACAGGTGAAGCGTTTTAGTAACTGATAGAAGTACGAATCAAAAATCACTATCCAGAAACTTTGCTGGACAGAAAACTTCATTAGCTACTGGAACTACAGAAGACTTGCAGGGTGTTTTAAGTGTATAAATTATACAGCAGAATCAATAGAGCACCCTGAAGTGAAGTAAAAATGCCCTTCTTATCAGATTGTGTTAATTGGTTGTATCTGTTATTAGTAACACACAGGTCTTACAAACTTACCAGCTTCTTTGTCTCTTGGTTTTTCCACATAGTTGGTGTTGGATGGAGAATCAGATAAACACAACAGAAGAGACAGTATGGAATAGTGTGTATCTGTCTTTAAAATATGTAATAGAAGCAAGTTAGTAAGTGGTTTAAAAGATTCTAGCTAGAAACAGATGAAGCCTGTTATGGTTAGGAATGTTCAGCATTACCTCTCATTCTTCAGTCTCGTACTAGGAAAACAAAATCTGCACCCTGGATCAGATGCTATCAGTTTCATTAGGCCTGCTCACTACCCAATCAATATTCAAATACTTCAAAATCAGCCATAGCATAAACTGCCTCTTTCTGAGCTGATAAGAAGATATAGAAGACAGAAGAAGAACTCAGAAATACAGCAAAGATTAACAAAAAAAAAGGTCACCAGAGGAGAAGGGATAAAGAGGCATCTTTAACTCTGATATTGCAATAATGCAGTTGTGAAACAGAGGCCCTCAATCTGCCTACAACACTGTTACCAAGACTGGCATGCTGCAAAGATTTGTGTTATGATTCGTTTCCTAATACTTGCTGAGAGCACAATCTCTTATCGAAAGAGCATCTTTCTTCAGCATGGTTCTGACTTTCCACAGCATGTAGTTCACCAAGCATGTATTTTTCAATATAACGTTCCTATTTAATACCACTACCAGAGTTTGTCAAAGAACACCAGCAGGTTTTTGACAGAAACAAACGTGTGAGCTAAAGTTTCACTTACAGTCATAAAACTCAGATATTGAGTCTTTCCAAGTTACGTACCCCTGCTAACATCTAAATGTAGCTTGATATCACCTAAATGTAGCTTGATATCACCTAAATGTAGCTTGATATCCCAAACGTGAAGGACCACACGACTACAATAATTTTCAATTGCATGGTCAATTCTTACGATATTTGCAACGTTCAAGTTCTTAAAGCGTCCATTTGGGGGTTTTGGGAGGGTTTATTTTACTTAAAAAGACTCACAATTAGGACTACGCATTCATACTTCTCCACAGCACCGTATAACACGGACACACAAACCATTGAGGGTTCTTGGGTTTCTCACAAAAAACTAAAGGAAAACTTAAGAGAAGCAAGATCAGTTCAGTGAGAAGTGGTAGAATCAGGCTAAACTCAGAACAAACCACTCTGTTAAAGAATGACATTATCACCAGTCAAAGCATAATTCACAACAGTAGGAACTTTTAAGTTTTCAAAGGTCAAATTAAATATGATCTGCCATACTGGAACCAGAGTGTCCAAGTGAGTCAACCTTTGCTGTTTCCCTCCATCCACTGCTCTAAACTGATTTGATACAGAAAGCATCAAAGATAAAACATATGCTGTAGTTTCATTATTTGGACTATGTGTAAGAGTGCTCCATTTGGAAATATACTAAAATGCCCACCTAATGTTGGATTAAAAAAAAAAAAAAAAAAACACTTCTGCTCAGCTAGCCGTTGTTTCAGAACAGAGAATCTAGTTATACTATTTGTACAGTGTGCACCATAAAACATCTCTAAAAAGAGAAGATGTAAGTTAAATCATGAAATAGTGCTTGCTGAAACCCTGATAAGACCAGAAGCACATCTCTAAAATAAATGGAGAAACTACGTACAACCTTGAGGATCCATGACATGAACAACAACTGCAAACTCCATGGTAAAATCATCTATAATTTCCAATACAATATCACTACAATAAGTCCCAATCATCACGACAGACACAAGAGTGCTGGAAAAAGGAACTACCAGAAAACAAAAACAAACAACAAAACAAAACCAAAACAACAACAACAACAAAACAAGAAAAAGATACAAAACCAAAAACCCAACATACATACCTTTGTTTCTTCAACACCTGGAAGTGGTGAGTTCAGAAATTTTTGTGTCAATCTTTTCCAGCTTGCAGCTTTTCCCAGGTCAGAATGAACTATTAATTTTTCATGTATTCTAATAAAGAGAAAATTTTCTTTGAGCATTTGTTTATGCAACACACTAGTAACATTATTAATCCATGAACATAAAACTTACCCATCTATTGTCCTCTCTACCTTGTGACTGTTCACATCAAGAAAACGGTGAAATCTGTGTGAGAAATCTGCATTAGAAAATGTCTGAAAATAAAACTTAAGTGAGGAAAAAAATAAAGCTGACTTACAAATAAGACAATGTATCAGTAATGTTTTCTGCTTAATAATGCATTATTAATTCAGCAACATCATTAAGCAGCAACAAAATTTAATCTCCGTGCCACATCTCAAGGAGGATTAACTACAACTGACTTTAAAGATGAGAAAATGTAATTATACATGACGCACAGTTTAAACTGAATGGAGAAATACCACTGTAGCAGCAAGGCAAGCAATTAAATTAACTCGTCAATTAAGTCAAATGCGGGGAGCTCAAAAACATGACTGTCAGAGATTCCTGTTGAAGGAAGAAAAATTACATGGGACTTGCATCACAAGCACAGGGAAAATATCCACATGGAAAAACCTCTAAACTTTAATGAAAAACCTTTACTTTTATTAAAGGATAGTGACAGAAAGAAAAATGAAAGAGAGCCCGAGTAAAAGAGGGATGAACTGCAGAAAGCAGTATATGTAAGAGCAAAGTAAGATATGATGAAAGACAAGTTAGGTTTTACAAACGAAATGAGAGTAGGGAAAAGTTCTTGGGTATATGTAGAGGAAAACCTAGAAATGTGATAGGGCTGTTGCAATTCTTGCAGTTTGGATTACATCAAGATTATAGATACTCTGTATGTAGCCCTGAAAGTCAGTTTAGTATTTTGCCTCAGCTTCCAACACCAATTGCACAGAACAAGATGAAACAAATCATACGACCAAAAGATGGAAAAGAAAATTGCAACTTTCGCACTGGGAGCATAAGCTAAGTTTAATGGACTGAATTTGGAGAAGGAATCATCTCAGTGCCAAAGTAATGAGCTAGAAAAGGAAATTACAAGCCAAGCAGCAAAGACAGACATTTAATAACAGCACTGCAGCATAAAGATTTACCTGCATTTAAGAAATAAGAAAACAACTTGGTTAATTACTGACCGATTAATCTGACATCAGGTGTATGTAAGGCTTTGGAATAAATGTTGGAAAGAATAAGAGATAAATGGAAAGCATAATAAAATGTAACATTAACTAGGTTGTTCAAGCTAAAAAAATACAGCTTATCTCTTCTGTTTCAGCAGATCATCTTACATAGGAAATCATGAGCTCAACTGGAAAATAGTGATAATAAATAGCAGTTGGAAGCACCAGAACCCCTCATTACAAGGGAGACACTGAGGTGCTAGAGCATGTTCAAAAACAAGCAACAAAGCTCATGAAGGGGCTGGAACACAGATCTTATGAGGAGCAGCTGAGGGAGCTGGGGTTATTTAGCCTAGAGAAGGGGAGCCTCAGGGAAGGGAGACCTTACTGCTCTCCAAAACTACCTGAAAGGAGACTGTGGCGAGGCAATCAGTCTCTTCTCCAGAATAACTGCAGATGGGACTAAAAGAAATGATCTCACATTGCACCAGAAGAGGTTCAGGTTAAACATCAGGAAGAATTTCTATAGGAAATGAGTGGGGAAGCATTGAAAGAGGCTATCTGGGGAAGTGGTGGAGTAACTGTCCCTGGCAGCATTCAAGAAAGGTGTAGACAAGGTGCTTAAGGACATGGTTTGGCAGGCAGAGTGTTGAAGGGCTTACGCTTGTATTTGATAATCTTGAAGGTCTTCTCCCACCATTATGATCTATTTCAGGCTGACATTCCTGGTTTCTTGGACAGCACTATCAGCATAAACACCTTCCTCTTCCCAACCCTCTCACCTGAAATTGCTTGCTGTCAACCCTGCTTTGCCCTTCTCTGGTTTCCACCCAGCCATCGACCAAGAAATAATTAGTTATCCCTTAGGGCACAACAGGCTTACTTTCGTCAGTGAATAAGAGGCCCAGGCTGCCGGGCTACCCAATGCAGCAGTGCAGGAAATGCGACTGCGCCCCTAAGCCCTGGACGCAAGCAGCGCGAGCTACTGATTTTAAACCGCGGGACACGTTAAGCTGCTCCCCGGGGCGGGCACGGGGCGGTACCGTGTGGGGGGCGGCGCCAGGCCCTGACCTGAAGTTGGACCAGGCGAAGTTGAGCGCCATCTGGAACCGGCCCCCGCCGTCGCCAGGTTCTGGCTCGTCCTCGTCGAGGCCGGTCACGCGGCGGACCAGCGCGCGCACGTCACGCTCCTGCTCCCGCTCGAAACGGCTCCGCGGCCCCGGCGACAGCGGCGTCGCCGCCATGGCGGAGCCGGGGGCGGCTAACGGCCCTAACGGCCTCTCGCGAGACCCTCCTTCCCTAGCGCCGTCCGTAAGGAGGGCGCGTGCGCATGCGCACGGCGGGAAGGGGCTGTGACCGTTGGCGGTGACTTGCGGGCCCCGCCCCCTGCTGGTGGCGGGAGTGGCGGTTGTGTCGGTTACGCTGAGGCGCTGCTGCGCGCCCCAAGCCATGGCGGGCGTGCAGCCCAAATGGGGGCTGGCTGCTTTGCAGTAGCTCGGATAAGGCTCGACACGGCACTCTTGGCTGCGGCAGACCCCTGGGCTCAGTCCTTCGACGTCTGTCTTAGTGCCGTGTACTTTGTGCCCTCCGTTACCCTTCGTGGCACTTGCGTAAACATCTGCATTTCACCTTCTTTTTAGGAGCGTGCCACACAGGTCAGTTGTGCTGCAACCGAGTCGTCCTGAAGCATCTGTGTGTGCTAAACCCCTACCTCTGCTCAGTGGAATAAAACCTCTACGCAGTGGTGGCTCTTCTGTAAGATACAAGCAACTAGCATGCATGAGGATGAGTCAGAAACTGAATTCAGCTTTCTCCTCCTTCTATGTCAAAAGTCCACAATTAGGAAATGGAACAACTTGCCATGCATTTGACCCTTGGCGCAGTTTTGGAGCGTGGCAGTAATAAAACCCTGAGGGTGTGTTTCCTTGTAGAAGAAATTAACAAGTTTGCTCTTAGTATCAGCAGATTTCTGTAATAGTTCCTGCTCTACTGCCCTTGCGTATCCTTTCCGTATTCTTGGGCTTTGGCTGGCATACTTGATTTTCCTGACAAATACTGAATTGTGGCCACCATCACTCTCCCCCTTGCCCTCCAAATAATCTTTTATTCCTTTTCACTATAAAAATGTTTATATATTTATATACAACTGAAGCAGCAACCAGCAGGATCTGAATGAGCTGCAGAAACAAAGGCCACAGAAAGAAATGTCCCTTTTGAGTCACTCCTAAATACACCTTATCCATCACTTAGAATGGCAAAGGATGAACATCAATTGCAATTTCCATCAACCAGTTAAATTTAGCCAGCCAAGAGGCAAAGACACTTCACATGTAACTTATCTTAATTAATTTGTGATAACTTCTCCATAGCTCTATGCCCTTGGCTGGAATTTACATCAATTCAAAATCTCTCTTAAGAGAGAAATCCTGAAGCAACATGATTCCAAATTTTCTTTTCCTCAGGTGAACTCTTTGCTGTATATTCAGTGACGATATTGGCTTAAATTATTATTGCCTTTTTGCATGTCCTTACTGGACAGTGCAGTAACAGTAAGATATCGGAAAGGCAGAGGGACGATGAAAGTTTAAATCCATACAGCAAACAAGAAATAATTGCTGAGAATTTGAATCAGATTGTTCGTATCAATTTAGGTTTAAATTGATTAGTTACAAAGCCTGGAAAAGATTTAATTGTTTCTAACCA
The DNA here is from genome assembly GCA_013389825.1 of Crypturellus undulatus. Lineage (NCBI taxonomy): Eukaryota > Metazoa > Chordata > Aves > Tinamiformes > Tinamidae > Crypturellus > Crypturellus undulatus. Next base: position 932,576 of record VWPW01006205.1, on the reverse strand, counting down.
CTATATTTTATATATCATATATATAATATATAATACATAATATATACTATATAATATATAGTATATTTTTTTTGAAAATAAATTACCTGAAAAAAGAAAGATTTCAAAACATACTTAATGTACCATTATGCAAAAATATGTAAAAATAAGTAGTAGTATGATTTTATAATTGTTATCAATACTAAATTTGAAATTCCTCTAAGGTTTAATAAATTAAGAACACTAGTATGCTTTCATACTGGTAGGCTAAATCATACCTTAAGCTTCATGTATAAAACTGCAAGGCAGTGATGGTCTCAATGCACATGCAGGTGGGAAATTTAGCGTGAACATCAGCTCAGAGGGGCACTGCTGCAGATTTATTTATAAAGCCTTTACTAAGCATTCAGAAAAAACTGTAAAACTTTACTGATATTCCTCCAATATACTCTATGTTTGTTCTTTACATTAGATTAGAAACAAAGATTACTTTAGAGTAAGCAGTCCTTTAATTTAGAACAATATTTAGCCAAATAGAGTTTGGGTCACGTCTTGTCCTGTGTGCTTGCTACTCAAGATCTACACAGTGAACAGTGATTAAACACCATGATGGCATAAGCCATAGCTGGAATATTCTGAATGGCTTTTAAACAAACTTATTAGATATTAAAGCTTCGCTGAAGCCACACCTGGAGTACTGTGTGCAGTTCTGGGCTCCCTCATACAAGAGGAATGTGGAGCTTCTAGAGAGGGTCCAGCGTGGAGCCACAAAGATGATTAAGGGACTGGAGCATTTCTCATATAGAGAAAGACTAAGAGAGCTGGGCCTGTTTAGTCTGGAGAAGATTGAGAGGGGATCTGATCAACATGGTTAAGTACCTGACGGAAGAATGTAGGGAGGATGGGACCAAGCTTTTCTCAGTGGTGCCCAGTGACAGAACAAGGGGTAATGGATACAAGTGAAAAGACAGGCAGTTCCACCTCCATATGAGGAAGAACTTTCCTGTGAGGGTGACAGAACACTGGAGCAGGCTGCTCAGAGAGGTTGTGGAGTCTCCCTCTCTGGAGATCTTCTAAACCCACCTGGATGCCACCCTGTGCCACATGCTCTGGGTGTCCCTGCTGGAGCAGGGGGGTTGCATGAGATGATCTCTAGAGGTCCCTTTCGAACTCAACCCTTCTATGATTCTGTGTGCTGTTTTGTACCATGGCACTGCCATTTCTAGCCATCCTCATGCCATCATTTTGGTCGCTCTTCAGAGACCAAGTCCCAGATTTTGTAGTGTCATGGTAGGATGTGAGGATGTGTGCGTTGCCTGAGACCTTCACAGTGTGGAGGCATTGCAGACACCCATTTCAGAGCCCAATCAGGAAAAAAAATCTTAATAGTTGCCTTGTGGCAAGCAGAGTTGCATGAAACCAAGCTTTTAATGACAATACTGTCTGAAAGATTTCCTGTTTCCAGGCTCCTTTTCCCCTCACACCACACCCTCAACTGTGCTGTTTGTGAAGCCACACAATGAACAAGGGCAAATGCCTGACATCTGTGGCCTCTGCATCCTGAAAGGGTTTAACTCTGTGAATCACATTTTTCATCGTAAGTCTTATTTTAGCTATCTTTTCCACAGTAGCCGGAGTTGGTTCTTGATTTCAATGCATAAATTGGTAGATATTTATTTTAAAGAGAGTAATTCCTTGATGAAAGTAGAAATCAGTAAAAATGTGGATGTTGGGATAAAATAATAGAGCAATATAGTAAAGCAGCAACTTCACAGCTTGCATTTTCTTCTACAGCCATAGTTCTGCTTGTCTGCAGCCTAGTTTTGTCTTCTTTCTGATCACAGTCCCGTTTTTGCAACTTGGTGTTGGAAAATCACTAGCCCAGATACCATCACTAGCTAAGATACAACTAAGATGGTCGCTATCAATATTGCTTTGTGTCTAAAAGAAAGAGCCAGCACTGCAGACCTGAAGAACGGAGATTTGAAACCCAGAGGAGAAGTGGAAACTGAAGTACTTCAGGTTGAAGAGAAGCAGCCAAATCAGGGCTGAGAGAGGGAGCTCTGGGCTGGACACAAACACTGGAGCTGACAAAAATTAGCACCTGTGAAAAATGGTCTTTATCTGACAGGCTCAGACTAAACCTTTTTTTAGCAAAAGCATGGTTTAACTACAGGACACACACTATGAACTGTATGGATCTCAGCTAACATCTTCCTTGATCACAGAATTACATCATGTGTGGAGCAGATGCCTGTAATACCGTATAGATGTTTAGATGCAGTCACATAGTGAAGGAGGAATCACAGCCCAAGTCATGTTTTGCTGAGCAGTGGGATTTCTCTGAGCAAGCTAACGCCAATCAATCTCTCTCCTACCTCCCAGCTTCATTTGACAAACCAATACAACCAGTGGGACTGCAGAGCTGGAGAAGGAATCCGTGAGACGATGGAATGTGTAAGATGAAGGCCAGGGTGCAGAGGACCTTTGGACAGGTCAGCTACGTGGGGTTCACACTTAATACACGTGACAAGTCACATCATCCATCACTTTCATCAATCATCCCTTGCCAGCAGAGCGCAGCACAGGGTAAATTCCACAGGACTGATGGAATACACATGCAAAATACTGTGTTTAAAGAAATATTTCACTTTTTTTTTTCTTTAATATTGAAGGTATTTGTAGAAATAATTCTTTAGTACTGTAGGGGGGTTACAGGAAAGGGATACATCCATTTCTTACTAAGTATAGTACATATGAGACTGACTGAGTGCGGAGGCACCAGTAAAAGGTAACACATGTCCTTAAGATACAGCAAAAAATCAATGCAGGTAATTTTGAATATAAAAGGAGACAATAATATATTACAATTTACTTGGTGATTTACACTAGAGCTTAAAAAAGTAGTCTCAGGCAACAGGAAGCTGATGTATCTGATCTTTATTCTTAACAGGAAGGAGGGCACCCAATAACTTTCTACTATAATAGCTTTTGATGTACACCATTTTTTCTGCTTAACAATTCACTTCTTACTCTCAGTTCTTCATCTGCTAGAGTTTCGCAACTGAATATAATGTAGGACAGATTTAGAAAACTGCTGAGACCAGCTTTTTTAAGGTCACGCTTTACAGTTGTTTGCACTTCCCGTTACTTGGACATATATTCAAATAGACTTTTCAGGGTATTAGCAAGAAAAACATTAGTTGCCTACCCAGTTTTCACTTTTGCCGCATTGATGAAGAAAGATTTGATGTAGTCCAAAAAGAAAAAAATAACCTTTGTCAGTCTAAGCGATCATAAAAAGATAGATGAGTACTGAGAAAGAAATTGCAAGGATTCCAGACTGACTGAAAAAAAAAAGACAGGAGGGCTAATATGAAGAATTTGCTGTGGTTATTACCCAGTCTCACAAATCAATATTTAATATACAAGGATAACTTTCCATTCACGTACATATTATTTTCTGCTGAAAGGAATGCATACTGCCAGCCTAGAGTGTGTTCATCAATTTCAGCAAAGGTCATTGCCCACTGCTCATGCATTTGCATCTTGTGTTCCTTTGAATAGCACCTAAAACATTATTTTTGACAACAGTGTAGAATATTAGATAGACTTTTGACTGCAGGAGAATTATTCTTACAGGCTCTGGAGCACAAGAGGAGCCAACAGTTACTCTTTCAGGATATGTATTGCTGAACCCAAATCAGAATCATAAAGTTTTTGTTTGTTTTTTCACAAATCCAAACCACCCTGTATTGTGTGGCTAAATCAAGAAATAGAAAACATTATTTGAGGCACAGTTCTTTTAACCACCTAAAGGAACAGGGCTTGACCTTTACAAGTGCTAATCATTATTCTAATTTGCACAACCTACCACATTCTTTTATGTCTAGCTTTGCTTTCCTTCCTTTTCCTACCCATTAAAGCCTTCAAATCTTCTTAGACAATTTTACCATACGTTGCTTTCGCTAAATACCCTTGCAGATGAAAATACTATATTCTTCCATTTCCTTCCATGTCAGATCCTTCTGTGGGGATATTCTGAGCATGTTCCTATGTGCAGAGACAGTGCGACTTGGGCATTAGTGAGCTTGTTGGTTTTGTGAGCTGAAGTGATGGGCAGTCTCTTTATCTAGTAGGAAAACAAGAATGTGATCATGATTTCTTCCCCTGTACAGAAAAAAATATCCTGGACTTTCCACACAATTGAAGTATCCTATGTCTGCTCAGATTTACATGCAGACTTTTCTGGTTTACACAGGGACCTGGTCCTACAAGCTTCCCTTATAGAACTCTCTAATATATAAAATAACAGAGCACTCAACCTTCCCAATCCCTTGATCAAAAGTTTCTTCATGTATGTATGCACTGTAATCTCTATGTGCCACTGGCTGTGTACACGTTTCGGTCCTAGAGCATTACTCACAGCATTTCCTAGGCTGCTTTCATGCCACCACAGTTTTTATTTGCACTCCTTGTACTGCAGCACTGTGCATGAGGGCATGGCCATGGTGGAAAACATGTTCGTAACACACTGTAGTTGTCTTATACTTCTTGATAACCTCAGAAGTTTTCCAAACTACCTTTTCAAGAGGTTCTGCTTGAACTTCTTACCTCTCTGGAGAATTCTCTACAGCTTTCATTTCCAGGCACTATGGTTAGGTGGGTCTATTACCAACTCTTGGGTGCACAGGTAATCAGCAAATCTGAAACCATTTCACTCTGTCCTGTGCTGAAATGAGAAATGCTCTGCTTTTCTGAAGATATTTTTTATGTCAAGCTGTGAGAAATTGAGTATCATTAAGGGCATTTCTTCCTTATCCAGCTGAGTAATGGAATTATTGTCTGTAGCTGGAGATTCAATGATTTTTTTAACTGACTTCCAGGCATAGAATGGGAGACAAATATTATGAAGGTTGCATTCAAGAATAAATGAGGTATGAATAAATAATTTGCACTTGTCCTTGAGCTGAAATTTTCTAGTGAATGTGTGGCAAGTTATGTAATTGCTATATAATAGGCTGCATTGTGAAACATTTTGTTAGATTACCAGTAACTTAATGTGATTACAAGTCAGATTAAAGCAACTAGAAATACTTTGTTTTTCATGTGAGAGAGTTGCAAGAACTCAAAGAGTTCCTGGCAGTAGAGATTAAGGAAGTCTTCCTACCCAAAACAAAAGTAATGTTCCTGCCTAAAAGGAAGAAGAATGCCAGCTGCTCAGACAGTCTCACAAATTACCACTGCCTTTACTAAGAACTGTCTTGATCCAGTGGCATCTGCGAGGATGGGAGACAGCCCAGAAGTGGAAGAGGGAGGCAGAACTCAGAGAAGTCTCTATAAACCTAGCGGTGTCAGCCTGAGGTGAGATCTTTGTGACCTGCTGGGTGAGAAGGAGCTTGGTGACACACAGCCTCACCATGTTTGCTTTTCTGTGCCTTCACTAAAGCAGAACTCTCTGCAGTCTTGTTAGTGTAGAGCACTGTTCTGGAGATAAGGCTTCTTTGTGATTTCTCTTTTCGAATGGACTCAGCTGCACAAGCCATGTTATCCACTTGGATCAAAAATGTAATTTCAACTTGGCATCAATTCCACGCTCATACGCATTATGAACCTTCCATTCACCTGGTGGGTGCAGGAACCTGATGGGTGCATGCAAGCAGTTTAGCCCCACAGCTAATGCAGTTAACAGGAGTAAAGGAGTGTATGAATGGGATCATGAGTGCAGTTTTAAAGGCATATTAGGATTTTACGTATGGCTTACTATGTGACTAGCTTGCTCATTTTGCTGGCACTATTCTGAGCTAGCAAGCACACACTTTGAGGGATGCTAAGCAAAAATTGCCTTTGAAGATGAAGAATGGAGATTTTACAAACCCTTTAGGTTTTTATCCATGTGATCTGAGGACTGGGTTTTTCATCTAGCTGATCTATGACTCAGCTACCAAAACTGTATCTGTATTTTAAGGAGGAAGGGCTGTTTGTCTAGTTCCTTGCATAGTTTTCCATGAGGGATGTTGGACTAACCAGAACACACACACCATGACCTCTTAAAAGTACACAGTCAAAGCAGGAGGGTTTGAAGGTGGGGAACAGCGCTTGGTCAGGGCATCATTCCCAAGTGCTGCACCCCTTGTTGCTGCCTTAAGTTTTCATCTTGGCCCAGCAGCTCCAGACGCAGAAGATTCCCGCTGCGTAAGCCAAGTCCTAATGGCGAAACCCGCACGGGGAGCCAAGCCACCCTGCTGCTGGCCTGGACCAGAGATCAGCCTCATGTGAGGGAAGTGATGGATTTTTGCCAAAACACAAAAGAAAGCCAGGCCCTGTAAAGCCCTTTGGAATAAATCATTAATCAAAATTGAATTGAGGAATGTGAGTTTAATGAAGAAAACTGGTAAAATATCTCAACAGTTAAATAACTGATTGAGAGCTTGTAATATCCTTAAAATTAGTATTAGTAGATGGCTCGGTTCATGCCGGTTACACAGACTCAAAATCACTGTTGTCCACTTCCAGAATTTCAGTGACAAAAGTCTGGCACAGCAGTCTCAGAGCGGTGTGAAGCAGAGCAGACGATTCAGTGAGAAGCACACAGGCAACTAGTGGAGCTTATTTTTAGATTAGAAAAAAAGAAGGAACCAACACATGGTATTATAAGGAAAAGAAGATCCTTGTTATAACTTGCTGTACAGCGTTATTCACTGAAACATCTGGGCATGCCATCAAATGCCTAAATAACAGTTTTAATCAAGATAGCAATGATGGCTTGAGTAAAATCATGGGCACGTTTGGGCTGGTTTTGACTCTAATCAGCATGGTGAATGATGGAGTCTGACTAGGCTGTGTCAGTACAGTAGCAAATACATAAAATGCCATGAAACTCCAGAGACAGAGTTACAATTTCCAGCAAATTATGTTATTTTAAGCAAATGTACTTGCCCTGTTAGGGTACCCCAGGCACATGGTGACATGAAATTAAATGGAAACTTATTTAAATGGAGACACTCACCAACTAGACAACTCACCAACGGTTCGTAAGTAAAAGACACAAACACCCAAGGATGTCTCGGCTAAACAGAAGAGCTGCTTCACACCCACAGCTGCCAAAAGCAAGCAAGACTCCGTGGAAAACATGAGACGTGGTGAGAGAGTGCTTTAAGAACAATAGAAAATCTGCTTAACAGATTTTAACTTAACAGATTTTAACTTAACAGGAAGCAGCAGAAGAAAGAAGAGCAAAACAAACGTCATGGCTGCAAAGACAGATAAAGAGCAAAGCAAAAGCCAACACACACCCAGAGCTGTGTGGAGAGCAGCTAGACAGGCTGCCAGATGTGACCGAGTGTGCCCGGCCAGCCTGCTGCTTCCCATGAGGGTCATGCACGGGAGCGCCATGGGCACAGATGCATATGGACAGGTTTGTTGTATTTCCTATTAGCCTGGGTGAAGATAATGTGAACACAATTTACTGCTTCCTCACAGACTAGAGGCCTTCATGTGACTAACCTGAGGCTAAAAATCGGGCGCTGCCAGGTTCAGACTGATTCCTGTGCCCAGGAATTGGCTGCAGTGGCAAGAGGGAGCATGCAGCTGCAGCGCTGAGGAGGGTGTGTGGCACTCGCCCACGCGTGGATTGGCTCCATATGGAGCAAATAGCTCAGCTACTGGTAGGAATTAGGAGCTCAGACTCCAAGGGAAGGTACTCTGTGTATTCACAGAGCACAGCACCTGCTGTAAATAACTTTCACGGAATTAGGAGTGGGACACAGATTGCCCAAGCTGCTGCAGCATTCCTGCTCTGCAAAGAAGAAAGGAAATTACATTACTAGGCATGCCGAAGGCAACCAGTAGGTGTATAGAGAAGGATTACAGGATGGAAATCATTTTACCTATCTACACAGACAATGAACAAGGAATGTCTAAGCCGCAAACAACTTCATTAAATTAAAATTTTGTGTTCCAGAAATACATATTTTCAATGTAGATCTCATGATGAGTTTTGTGTTGAGTGGGCACAGAAGACCACTAGGGTGGCTAATAGATTGACTCATTCCAAAGCAAATACTCATAGCAAATCTCCAGAGAGGGATCTTTTTGCAGCATCAGGAATTCTAACTAGGACAAGCCCACATAAGCATCAGGCGTAGCAAGAGGTTGACAGACATATTTAGGACACCGTCAACACGACTTCCCTAACAACTAATGGATACCATCTGGAAATCTCAGAAAGGGAGTTGGATGAATCTCTGTCAAAGTTTATTCCTTTTTTGTCCAGGTTTCTGGCTGTGACTGTTTTCATATAATAAAAATCCCCTTGTTTGTGCACAGACTTAGCTTATTTATGGGTGAGGGGGGAGTTCCAATAGCCAAGGGCTTTGGCGGAACAAATGTTTAATTTTGTGAGATTTCAGGACAGTGATTTAAGCTGGCTTAAGGTGGCTTTGCCATCATTTGTCATAATGGACTTTACCAATTTGAACCAGCCTTTTTTGTAGCCATGAACAGCAGAAAAGCTGTAAAAAGGCTATGAGTTCCAGAGCCTAAAGGGGTTTGTTCTAATTATCATGTATTCATTTGTAACTGGGGTTCCTTTAGGTCCCATCATAAAAGTAGTTGACTTGTCTGCAGAAAAGTCCCTCCTGCCTTGTCCAGGAAACATTTTTCTGTATGACCTTCCTTCTAAGCCTGGAATATCTGTGGAATTTCATTGCTACCAGTGCATTTGTTCCTGGTTTGTAACACTGAGATGAAAACCTAGCCGCATTAAGGAAGAGCAACCTCAGTTTATCGTCTCCCAATTCTAACAATCCCCTTCAAACTTGTCATCTTTTTTCTTTTGTTGGTAAAAATGGGATCCTGCTGTAATTGAGGTGATCCTTGAATTATCATATCCGGTCTTTATCTAAAGCTAGTAATGTAGTTAGCTGTATTTCTTGTTAACACTGAAATGGATTTATAATAAGTAGATATTGATTTCTGAGCTGTAGAAAATGTATATGCTTGGATTCTCATAAATAAGACTGTTTATTAACCTGTTTGTCGAAAGGGACACATTTGTGCTGGGTAAGTTATCTGCCTCTTGGCAGATGGGTCAGTAACAGAGGGCAGCCCAAAGGCCCAGCGCAGGCCTCGTCTCAAAGGTGTCTTGGCAGAATCTCAACAACTAATGCCACATGAGACTGTGTCTCGCACAAACTAGGGACTTGTAAATTAATATCCTATTTAAATTAATTATTATGACTGAGGGATACAGGAAGTCTCCATAAGTAAATTAACACTCAGCTGAATTACCGGTGCATGGGGAAGATCTGAAGAAGAGCTTTACTGCAAGCAGCGAGTTCCAGTAGAGGGAACACAGGCTCCAAGGGCATCAGGTCCCAGTGAGCTATTGGCCTGTCCTGCCAGCTCCCAGCTGAACAAAAACTAGCAGAAATTTTGGGAATTGGTCCAAACACAGATACCAATAAAATCTGTTATCTCTTGGTTTTTCTTTAATTTATTTTCACCTGCCCTGCTACCTCCTCGGAGAAGGTGGCTCAAGAAAAGAATGACAGAAGAGGAAAAGCTGCTTTTTAAGCAAGTCAGATCAATACAGAATAATATACAGACAACCTAATATTGGCTAAATCTAATATAGAACGTCAAAAATAAAAAGGAACAAGGAAAATAAGCAGAAGATGAAGAACTATATCAAAGAGCTAATAAACCAACCAGCAATGCCATGAAGTTGTGACTAAGAAGCAGAGGGCAGTAATGAAGCCAGCATCCCAGTGTCATGAAACTAAGGTAGAAAAGGTAAAGACTGAAAAACAGCATGGATGACATCTCTCCAGACAGTTTCTAATATTTGAAGAAGTTCTTATTAAAAGAAGATCAATGTGGTCACTTAACAAAGTGCTCAAATTGTACTACTGTGTCCTATGCAGTGAAGCTAATAGCGTAATAAGATGACACTAAAAAAGCTGCCAGCAGCACAGAGCAGATGGTCTGAGGACGGATCCTCTTTCTTTAAGGTGGGTCCCCAGTGTAGAGCAGCAGGGTCCAAGCTCGGCATCGCTCAGGTTGTGACGCCTGTGCCCAGCCTGGGGCTACGCTCCATGGGGACGGGAATCCGGGAGGAGCACAAAGACGATCTCACATCCTCTGGCCTTGGGGCATCAACCCAGTGTGATCCCCAGAGCCACAGAAGTGCTGTGGACTTCCTCACGTGCCGGCATCCTGCTACACACAGTTTGCGGAAGAGAAAATGGATACTTGGAGAAGGTTCACAGGAGATTTGATCAACATGTTCAAAGGGTACCCCTCATGTACCTGAGGGATGACTCTAGGAAGGATGGGGCCAGGCTCTTCTCCATGGTGGCTGGTGACAGGACAAGGGGTAACAGGGGCAAGCTGAAACACAGGCAGTTCCACCTCCATGTGAGGAAGACCTTCTTTCCTGTGAGGGTGACAGAGCCCTGGAACAGGCTGCCCAGACAGGTTGTGGAGTCTCCTTCTCTGGAGATCCTCAAAACCCGCCTGGATGCCGCCCTGGGCCACGTGCTCTGGGTGTCCCTGCTGGAGCACGGAGGTTCGACTAGATCTCTAGAGGTGCCTTCCAACCTTAAGCATTCTGTGATTCTGTGAAACAATAATTTGCTGAAGTGCAAAAGCTGTGTCTAGGATGGGGATAAGTAGTGGTGACAAAAGGAAGAGCCATGGACTCTGTTCTTTGTTGCTTGGAAAAAGAAATGGATTAGCTGTAAGAGGCGAGTGAATTATTGAAGCTGTGATTGAGCGTAAGTAGGAAAGCAGATGTTTGGGACGTGATGGGATCTCATTTCCTCTTTGCCTACCAAGAGGTTTCCTGGAGTTGACTCTGCTTGTGCTGTTTGACCTACAGACAATAGCGAGAAGCCCCTTTGGTTTCCTTGAGGACTCCCTGGAAATGAACGCTGAATCTGGAGATGCATGGAGAGGACTGCCTTTATCACTCACATGGGATTTCAGAGCACTTAACATGTGAACTAATTAGAGATGGTAATTAAGATTCAACCCAATCCTTATGGGTGAAATTTTCAATCTCAACAGCAAGTAGGAAGAGCACAGTGAGTGCATAGGCTTGTGTTAGGAGACTTCAAAATACTAGTATAAAAATAAGAGTGAGGAGGAGCAGGTAGATCTGCTCAGGTTAGACATTTCCAGTGCAGGCACCTGCTTCTGCAGAGAGTCATCTTAGGTTCTCCTATAGTCGGTGGGGAGCAACAACTGTTCCTGGGCATGATTCATCCCCTTCTAGAGCTGGTGTTTGTAGTACATCAGACAAATTGAACCATGAAATTGCCGGTTTCTCTCCACTGACTGCAAAGGGCGACCAGCTCAGCTGTGAATGCTTACAGCAAAGATGAATAAAGCCAATAAAGAGGCAGCCCAGGCAAAGTGCCCACGTGTAAAACTGGAGCCGCCGCAGGCAACCTACCCCTGAACAGTGAAGTCCATCACAGATTGTCTGTCCCGAGACTGGATGCAGGTGCAAATTTTCACAGGGCTTGAAATTATTGTAAGATGTTTGTGAGGGGGTCAGTCATTTTGTTACTGCATTTGATCATCTAGAAGGAAATAGAAGCTTTGTCAAGAGAGTAAGTACACAGCCTCCTTAAGAGACTGTCAGGAAAACTGAAGTGTCCTGTTTGCCCGGTCTGAATTTTGCTAATATGTTGATGTGATCACATGGAATTTTCAAGAACAGATAGAAACTACGGCCCACAGAGATTGAATAAACAATACAATGAAGTTAGCCAGTTATTAAATGCGTCTTTTGTGATTCCTGTGCAACCAAACTGATGTCAGAGTTACTGAGGAATGTAAAGTACTTTGTGCAGCTCTGCCATAGGAAAAGATGAAGGCATCAACCAAAATGACATGTTTTTTGAGAAAACCATGATGGTCAAAAAAAAATTAATTTGCAAAAGCTCAGTTTATTTGCCTGGAAAGTCTCATTCAGCCATTAATTTCTGAAAAATAGCTTACCTCAGAGTAGAAGTATAGTCATCTCCTAGCTGCTGCTGAGTTAGAGATCCATCAAGTGGGATGATAGGGTGTGAAGTATGGAGGAGTGAGGGAAAGGAGCGGCTGCTTCAGCTACAGTGTGTAAGTGCAGAGAAGCTCATGGCCACAAAGATTGCTTGCGTTGCCAAGGGAAAATACTAGCTCTTGGAATCACCATGGGATTAATTTGGGGGGATTTGGGGATTTGTGTTTTACTGAAATTAGAGAGACCATCCAAGAGTGGCTTTGAGCTGTGGTGGCCATAATTCCCTCCAAGAGCCCTCTCCAAATGTCGTCCCTACTTTTCATGAATTTGGAGGACTCAAAAGTGGCCTTTCTGATGTGCCCGAAGCACTGCTAACTAGGGGCAGGTGACCTGGGTTGCTACAGCAGCTCTCTTGGCCCAGCTGCGTACTGACAAGCTCACCCACACCCCATGTACCAAGCCAATATTCCTGAGTGAAGAAAGGGAAGGAGAAGCACAGGCAGCACCTTTGGAAATGCACTGACAGGAGAAAGGAATACTGCAGAAAGGAACAGGGACATGGTCACAACCACCTGAACCGGAGCCATTTGAATAGGTGCTTTCCTCAAGAAAGATTTATGACTGAGGAAGGGTTTACCCATAACAGGGTTCAAGGACAGAAAAAGGAGCTTTTATTCCTTTTTGTTCCCTCTGTGTTTTCAAAAATCCTATCACTAAATCCCAGGAAAATATTTTACAGAAATGTGATAATGAATAAAGAGTTTGTTCCCAAATTCCGTAGCCAGTCAAACAAACCTACCATAAGCAAGAGCTGCAGCCCCTCTGGGCTGAAGCGTGTGTGTTCATCTCCGTAACACAGGTTTCCACTTTGGTGTTGATCGCTCTTCTCTAATTCATATTAGCATCAGGAAGGATGAGGTGAGGCAGCAAACACTTCCTAATGCACTCACATACCCTGCAGAACATCTGCCCCGACCCCGAACAAGCAGCGTGTCTCTAAATGTGGCCAGGGAATTTTCCAGGATTTGGTGTCACTTGAGTCACTCGCAAGTAGGACACACATACAAAATCCAGGGAAGGCTTTCTAGCAGCTCTGGCTGGTGAGAGCACTGCGGGAGGTGCTCACAGCCTTCCCGCAACTGTAAAGGCAAAAACTTTGCAATTAACAGAATCCTATTTTCCTGCATTCTTTAACATTGGCTGGTTCTCCATCCCATCCTGAAGCTTACTTCCATGTTAGGTCATTTCTCTCCCTCTGGGCTTTCCTGTGGTGCTGTTAGCAATTATTTGGTTTACGGGTGCCAGGCCACACTGACACATTCTCTGCATTCCAGCTTTTTCGGCTTCTTAAAGTGGAGCCTCTGCCCCTTCCCCCAGGACTTGCCTGCAGGGCCACTGGCTTCATCCTGTTGGCTAAGCTCAGATTTACCCTTATATCCTCTCATCTCCAAACATTATTCCTTTTTTTTTTTTTTTGTTATTCTGTTTTCTGTGTTGGCTTGAGTTACTTAAGCTGCTGACCTCCATCGCTTATTTTAAAAAAAGTACTTTCAATGAAGTGCCCCTAGATTGGACACTGAAAGGGATCTGGCAGGGGTTAACCAGCGCGGCTGTCCTGAACGCAGGGGCAGCCCCAGCAGCCAAGGCCGCCAGCCGCAGGGCCCCTTTTGGACGCACAATCATTGATTCATGGTGGAAATCTCATTATGGGCTTTCATTTTTTGAAGCCCTGCTGAGCAGTGGGTAAGAGACTACCTTCCAATGAAATCCAGTTCAATAAACAGCACAAAATTAAATCATTCACTGTCTAGTCTGCTTTGAGCTATACTTAAACCCTGTGCATGATTAACAGATTAGAATGAGAAAAAGAAGCTTAATCTGCTCACTGCAGAGATACTTTTATTACCCTGTGCTGCAGATTGTTCTGTCTCCAGATTCTCCATGGCTCAAGGCCTGCTGTTACGTTGCAGCAGCAGATGCTGTGGCTAGGGGAGTGCTGAATTTTCAGTTTATCCTAAAACACGGATATTTATATCATGCCTTTTGAATGATCCAGTGATAAGTGCCTTTCTCAGTTCTTGCAAGGAGGTACATACTACTGTTTTTATTATTTTTCTTACGGTGGCAAACCTATGGCCCTGTCAAGACCTGAGCCCCAAATGCTACGCCAGCACACAGTAAGACACAGTTTATTATCCTAAAGAATTTATAATACAGATGAATGGGATAAACAGACCCTGAGAGTCTCAGCCATGGGAAACAGCTTGATTCAGGCCACACAGCAATTCAAAGTAAGAAAGAAATAAACAGCATCCAGATATCCTAAGTGCTACTCTTGTGTCCTATCTGTAGTAAAGCACTGTCTGCTGTGTGATTATAGGTTATTTTGGTGTTGAAGGGTTTACAGTCAGACTTGATGATCTTGAAGGTCTTTTCCAACCATAATGATTGTATATCTAGACCCTAAATGCTCCTCACTGTGAACTGGAGTTAACAGAGGTGGTTGCTGTCTACCTTTATTTTCGTAAAGTAGCCTGTTTTGATTAATGTGTAGCTCTATGAATACACTACTACTCGTAAGATAAAAATATTAGGGTAATATAGGACTGAGCCCAACAGAGTACGAGTTCCTCCGGTGAGGCAGCTGCACATACCACTTTCAGCAGAAACTGAGGTGAGGGTGCTCAGCATTTCGAAGGGTGAAGCCTTATGGATCTGAAATATTACATACACTGCGTACAGCACTGACAGCAATTGAATGTCAGACACACAGAGAGGTCGTACACACAAAAATCCCCCTCCTGCTGTTCCAGGAGGTGTTTTGCACAGTCTGCCCTGGCACCCACCCTCATTTACGCCACATACTTCTCTCAGCTGTTTTCTGATAAAGTACCTGAAAAATGCTGCTGGCACAGAGGATGCTTCACGCTGGGATGTTCATTTGGTAATTTGTTAAAATGACCAGCGTAAGACCATCAAACCTCCTACATGGAGGAGCTGTAGAGCCCAGGTGGGGCTGTTCCTCCCGCCACGCAGGTGGGTGAATGAAGCGGGGCCGGCTCTGAAGGTGCCATGAGCTGCTCAGTGCTGCCGTGGGGCTGAGGCGCGGGCTCGCGCGAGGAGACAGGCTGGCCCAGGAGCAGGGCGATGTGACAAACGGCTTCCTCCTGTGATCTTCCGCGTGATTCTTCTCTGTCGAGATTTCAGAAACGACTCACATGATTCGTGACCCAGTTTTTTAAGCACAAAAGTTACCCCAGCTGCTTGCTAGCAACACAGTCATCCACTTTTAGGTGACAAGAAAAAGGCAAATATGATTAAATTAGTCACCCGTTTTCTAAAGAAGTTATGTTTGAGAAAGTGGCTTTATCACGCTATTTTTTTTCAGCGGGAACTTTTCTAGTGACTTTTACACTTAAATTTTCCATGAAATGATGACTACATGTTCTTAAGGCCATTCTTAAACACTGTTCTTAAACATTCTTAAGCATTCTTAAACACTTAGTTCTTTGGAAAGTTCTTGAACTTTCCAAACGAGTGACCTCGGGAAGCGTAAACATCCCCGTGTCAGTAAGCAGTGTCCATGGGCAGCCCCACTGAGACCAGCAGGGCCGGACTAGCGCTACTGGCAGCCACCAAGGCGACGCGTAAGGCCAAGAGCTCCGAGCAGCGTTTGGATGTCCCAAACTCGCGGTAAATGAGCAGATCAGCTGGGCTCGGGCAGTTGATCCGCAAGCGTTTGCCCAAACAACCGTTATAGATTTGTCCGGGATGCCCAGACAGGCAGCATGTGCTCGACAGCCCAAGGTAGGTGGCTCTGTGGAGCCGAAAGCTGTAGGGTTGTAGGGAAAAAAACAAGGGTAAAGCCTATGATTAAGAGTGTGTCGGCCTCCTACACTCTCCAACACAAAATTTTAACTGCACTGAAGTATTTTCATTAGGACAGTGTCTAAACTATTCCATGTACCTAAAATTCCCAGATTTGAGACTGTTGTGTCATTTGATTAACAGTTGTTAAAATTCCTCCTGAAATGGCACTGCTATCCTTTATATTTTAATGGCAATAATGTGAGAAAAACAGGGATAATCCCCTCAGCGTAACAAAAACCAAGAATGTGCTGTAACTGGTCCTGAATTTGTGGTTCAAAAGAAGATGAGTTCAAATACATTTTGTATTTATTTAGCAAAATTTATTTAGTATGTAATATGCCAAATATGAAAAATGCTAAAATGCTAAATACTAAAATATTAAAATGCTAAATAAAATGTATTTAGTGTGTATTTAATTAGTAAAATTCTCCAGTCCTGGTCTCTCTTTCCTGACTCAAAGTAATTTTTTAGGGTTTACATAAGGAAAAGATAACTTTGTATTAACTAATTAATTCTGTTATTGAATTTACTATAGTCCTCATGGCACTGCAAAAATGATTTAAGATCTGGTTTTCATTTCATTTGAGCATTAATTGGTTTTATTTCAGCCTAGTATTATGTTATGTGCAGTGTGGCTTTGGTGACATCTTTCCTTGATTTCATTTAATTGTGTTTCAACCTCCAAATATAATTTAATACAACAGAAATACATAATAAGTCACATTTATGTCAAGGAGTAGCAAGAATAACATGAGGACAGGAGGGCTGGAAGACTCGAGCAGACAAACCAAATGAAAAATCTAACTGCTTCTTGTTGGTAAGTTTATAATCCTTGCATCAACACTAAAAAGTAGCAGAACTGCAAGGTAAAGTCCTTTCTATTCTGAATTTGCTATAAATAATTTTCTATAATTTGTTATTAAAGCTGTGTTATTACACGAGACAGAGAAAATGCAATCTTTTTCATTCCAACACTGCTAAATTATGCATCTCAGAATGGCAATAAAAGATGTAGTCCAAGTTTGATTGGCCTGTTAACTGGAGTTACATATTAGCCATGTGCAGTTTGGTCTTTTTTTTTTTGGCAAAACTAGAATAGATAGATGCATTTGGGATCTTAAAGTCCTTTCATGCTTTTAATTTCCTGTAAGTACCAATTAAGGTGGTTTGGATTGCAGCAAAAGCCTATGTATTTTTTCAGCTGAGAAGTTGTTACTTCATTACTGAGGAAGAACTGTCATGTGAAAGCTTGAAAAGGTATCACTATCACCTACTGAAATCTATTAAACTGTTTTTAATTTTCTACACTATCTGTCTGTGCAGCAGCAGCATGACTAGACGCAGATAGAATTCAGCAAAGCTGCATAGTTCAATGCTGATACCAGTTTTACTCTAATCATGAGACTAAAAGAGAGAGATGAGAAAAGGAAAGTTTGAGGCAAAACTGATTAAATCGGGAAAGATGTCCAATGTTTTGCATTTGCAAATGTGCATTTGAGCACTTGTTTGAACAGAAGGAACTGTGGCTGAGGCAGTCAAAATTAATCCTCCAAACTGTAAGTCTGGAAATCGGATCACAGGGAATTCTTATTTGGGTCATGTAAGGAAAGAAAGCAGGACTCCTAACACAAACACAGATAATTTTAATTAGTTTAGCTGTTTTTTTCAAGAGCTGTTTAAAGAGAAATTCTATTTTTTTAGGCCTCCTGGGGGGATGAAGATAAAATAACCAAGTAAACAACAGTTCATCTTAGATCCCAGACAAAACCTTTAAGCAAACTGACCTACTTCCATGCAGAGAACTTGTCCAGTTCCCACAGGGCAAGAGGCTTGGCATTAAGCAGTCCCTAGAGACAGTCTGAACCCCTGCAGTCAAAAAAGCCAAACTCTGTAAAAAGCAGTCAAAATTACAACACTCTATTTCTGTAAGGGCCCTTCTTTCCTCAGCACCAAAAGGTGTGATGCACCAGAACCCAAGATACTCTTGGACGGAGAATGCTCATGCTGTAAAGTAGAGAGGAAAAATAAGAAGTTTTATGGCAAGAGCAGCAGACAAAATAGATAACAATGTAGAAAATGAAATTAAAGAAATTGAACTCTCCAAGCTTGATTTCAGAAGATCCTGAACAAAGTTATCTTGCTTGAGTAATTGTTAGAACTTACGAGATAGGAGTGGGAACTTTTCAAAGTCTTAAAAAATTGAAAAATATTCTGAAATTTCCTAAAATACTTTGTGTGCTTTTCCAAGAGCCATGTATGAAACACATGGGTGTTTCATAACAGCATATCTCTTGAAGGGGAAATCACAAAAAAATCCCCCAAACAGTAAAACCACAAACTATGGCAATCTGTCACAACAAGATGTTAAATAGGGGCTTCCTTCCATTGCCTCCCATGTCAGAACAAACATCCAGAGCTGTCGCTAGCCCTGCACCTTTGCAGCTCAGGACTGTCCTCACCCTGCAGACCGGGTGCCTGGACCATCCAGCAAAAGGATAAGCCCCGAAAGCGGTGGATAAGCGGACCAAAGACCTGCAGGCAGCAGTGACGGCAGGGAGCAAGGAAAGCCACCTGGTATGCAGCAGGAGAAGAGACTGCCAGCCAGGCCCCTGTGGCAGGTTTGGAGGGCAGGGACACGTGGGGACGACTGAGGAACGGTGCAGCCAGCAGGCTGCTGCAGGCAGGTTTAATCCGATCAGCCCTGCGGCCAGCAGCGCCTGCACACACAGTTTAAACTCCTCTTGCTTGAGGTGAACGGTAAGTGGTTTGCAGATAAACTGCAGCTGTCCAAAACTCGCGTTCCTATGCAGCTAGAACATTAGTTCTCTCATGTTGGTAAATCAGGCGCTATATCCTGTAGTGACCCTCTGCTGTGCGGTTTTCTTCTGCTCAGCCTGGTGAGCTGTGTTTCTGTGTTTTCATTTCTGTAGCAGATACTGTAAGACTGAAGACATTCTGAGAGCAGGAGAGCTCGGGATTACTGTATCAAAGCCCCGGTGTATTTGGGGAGCCAAACCTCAGAGTGGCACTAAACCAAAAAGCACATTAAACTGTCTGCATAGCTGAAGCAGCTAAGAGGCCAATGATTTATGTTTGCATATCCAAAACTACCCAGAGTAAATTTAAAGAATCCTTCCCCCTGCCTTTGTAGAAAACTTGCATAGGCATCTTGTCCTCATCACTTTTGTCTGTCAGGGCATGGGTCGTCAAAGCATCTTTTACTTGGCATTTTCCACCCAGCTAAGCTCAGCCTGACCTCGATAGGTGCAGTTCCTGTCCTGGGCCTGCAAGACAACATATCCTGTCCTCATTCTGCACGTTTCTTACCTCTAAGAACCACAGACTTTAGCTAGAGTGCTGTGTGGGAGTCCCATATTTGTGCGATAGCTGAAGGGTGCGTTAGTGCAACTGTGTCTGTTAGAGAGCTCCACAGGGAGAGAGTCTGCCCACGTTTGGGTATGCTCTGCCAGGAAACTTCATGTCATCCTCATCTCCAGGTTTTCATATAATGATCTGCATAATGTGAAGTCAAAGTTTATTTTAGACCTTGATTCTTCAGATTTCCTCTTAAAAGTATTAAGGCCTAGCAGCCCGTGATAAACTATGTTGAGCTCAGGAATGGATGGACACGGCGGGCCCCTGTTCAGGAGCCACTGACGAAATGGAGGGATTGGAAACCTAACAGGACAACAGAGTTGTCCTGCAGGGCTTCAGGAATGATGTTCGGTCAGGGCACAACATCTTTGTTGTGAAAGGTTGCAGTCAAAATGTAGTAAGCATCTGGATACCTCACTAAATCGGTGCTGTAAGCTCTAAGTGTTTGTGTGTGGAAACTGCATGGCTGTACTTTGAACCTGTTGCCCAGTCTTGCAAGGCTTGTGGTGAAGGTCTGAAGTGACAGAAAAGCAATAAATTCTAAATGTCTCACATTCATTAGCTGAAAAAAAAAACCAACAACAAAAACCAGAAACTCTATGGTCCACTGACTACTACTTGAGTTGGGAAACCCCAGTTAACAGCGTAACAGAGATGGGGAAGAACCCCTTATTAAAAACCGGTGAGGACGTCAGGGAACTAGAGTGGTTCCCAGCAGTTCCAGGAAACAAGAAACTCCCCGGACATCTGCCTTCGTGCTAGTAAACACTTTCCCCATGAGAGTTAGATCATCTGGCGTACACAAGAATAGATCCCAAGTGAATTATACATTATAGCATTTCCCTCTCTCCCATGTACAGGCACAGTAATGTCTTCTGGAAACTATCTACATCAGAAGTTCTGAGTTTCTAAAATAATCTTTAGAAAATTTCATGGGACAAACTTAAAAACTCCCAGAATTTTCACTGCACACACAAGTACAAATTTGTGCATAACACTGAAATGAGTGAAAAGGCAGAGAGATTCTCAGCCCTAAATTGCGTTTCGTACAAGGAAGGGTTGAGTTATCAAAGCACATACTCAACTGTACATATTTATGCAGCAATGACTGTCAGAAAGTTTTTTTATTTAAAAAAAAATCCCCTGTTAAAAATAGATATCAAATTTTCTAGTACATTTCTTTGCTTGACTGAGCTACAGAAGATTTAGTTCCCTAATTATAAAGACACAGTGGTTTAACTTACTGATTTGCTTGCTGTTGTTCTTAATCAGCATCTTTAACACAGAAATAACATATCTAAGACAATGAGAGAAACAGGAGAAGAGAGTTGGTTTCTGACATTAAAATATGTTTTTCACGTGCATTTTAGTGTTGAAACATTTCTTGTACTTGAGGCTGTGAAACTTAGAACACTTTATAAAGAGAATAATTTTTGTTCAGCAGCTAGTGCAAATTGCCAGACAGAAGGGGGTTTAAGGAAGAGCTGCCTATTCATGTAGAATATGCCTGTTTCTATATTTTCAGACCTCTCTATCACTGTTAATTACAGGCTAAGAGAATGGAAGTGAAAAGCCTTAGATACTTTGAATTAGAGTATTCCTTCATATAACTTGGAAATACTGCAGTTTAATCAGCGGTGAATCTCGGCATAGATGTTTTCTTCTCTCATTCTCTCATTCCTTCTCTCTTAATTGATTTGTTTCAAATTCTACTGTTATAAATAATTATAGATTTTTCTTTCTGAGTTTCCTGTTGAACACCAACACCTGCATTCACCTCCTGCATTTGCGTGTTGAACTTCCTAGCAGTATTTTCTATTACTTTCAGAGGGGGCATGATCTTCCTTGCTTAGGGGAAGTTAGAGATACTAACAAGATCATTGAAAAAATAAAAGGCACTATGATTTAAATTAAATTTTAAAAAACAATTCCCTTTTTTTTCCATTTTTTGCCATTTCAGTTTTCACATTCTTGGAAAAGCTGTGTCTTGGGAAGTCAGAGAAGGAAGGTAATAGAAAATCCCCACCCTGACACAGTGTAGTCTATTAGTAGTAGGTTCATCTTTAAAATCCAAAGCCAAAAATGAAATGTATTTGCCTTTCTCAGCCCCAGAAGTGCCTGCATAGGTGGATGCTCGCAGACTACTGCCGCTGGTTGGGCTAGGGAATATTACACAGCTCCTAGCCCCAAAGCAGTTTGCCTTTGGCTTTAAGCAAACACTTGCTCAGCCCACAGCCTTTATGTGGCTTTAGGCTTTTATGTGGGGCAGGGAGAGCAGCAGGGCTCCTTCTCTTGAGACTTCCCCAGTTCTCCGTTTGTAGTAACTGCAGAATCTGGAAGACGAAAGGGGGTCTGTGGCGCAAGCCCCCAGCTGTCCCTGTGCCACGGTGTGCTGCACTCGGCAGCGCCTCCCAAGCCTCATGCCTTCCCCTCCGGCAGGGCTGTCAGCCCACAGCATGCCCCAAATTTGCCCGGGGCTGCTGCACACTGGCACAGTTTCCACAGGGACGACTGGACGACCCTATTACCGCAGGCCGTGCAACTGGACTGCCTCACATCATCCCACAAAGACACTCTGTATTTGTGTTGCTTTAGTTAGCTGCAGGAGCACAGAGATCAAGAGAATGGTGAATGCCACCCTTTTCCTGCTCATTTCCTCAGCATTACTGCAGGTACTGAAGAGCAACCTCAGATTTTGGTGCAAAGGGCAGAATTACCACTTTCTGCTTTGCATCTGAATCCTATTTTACCAGATTTTTGTCAGTCCTTTGGTTAGAAATCTCCCTTCCTTTCAATTACTCCTCTTCCATGTCTGATTTTTCACTGTCTCTGTATCTTCTGTATTCTCAGTGAGTATCTGAAAACGGCTGCAATTTTGTTGACCTTCTATCTATCTGCACTCGTTCTGCTCCGCTCTGGGGGAAATTCCACTGCGGAAAAAGCCTTCTGTGCAGACAGGCTGGATTGGATGCGTCTCCCTGACCATCAGCCGTCCCAAAATTCTCCATCTTGAAAGAGGCTGATCTCTCAGCCACGTGTGAGATGTGGCATTGCACACGTGGAAACATCTGATGACAAAGCAGCTTCAAAAAAAGACAAAGAGAGTTACATAAAGATGACTTGTCTTGGTTTGTTACAAGGCTTCTTTAAGAGGTTAAAGCTGTCATTAATCATTAACTTCCTTTTGGCTAAATCTCTAATTGTCAATATGTGCAAGCACAGAGCATATTAACAGCGGGATGTTTGAGGGCAACACTCCTGTATAAAACGTATTAATTTTATCAGCTAATTAGGTTATTTTAATCACAGAGTACCCTTTGAAAATGTCAAGAGTATGCTTGCATGCTGGAGATGAATAGATAGAGAGGAAACTATTTCTATTTTAAAACCTCTGCAGAGAAGATAAAAATGATTCTGGGGCTCAAAAGCAGCGCTCTAGCATTCACTGCTCTTCTTGTCAGTGTAAGTGCTGGGGCAGACAGAAGAGCAGAAACTAAGTTAGAGAGACAATACACAGGAAGCCAATGTTATGTTAGATTAAAACAGCCAGTACGTTTGGGAGCTGTTTGGAAACCAGAATGGAAGTATTGCTATACTAAACTAGATTCTGTTCTGTGCAGAACAGAAATATATCTAAAATGTATATATCTAATGAATTATAATAGTTAAAATTATGACTTTTTTATCTTAATAAATGAGGATGCAGAATTATCACCAAGAAATGACACAAACTAGATGCCAAACAGTCAAGTTGCTTAGTACATGAATGAAGAAAAGCGCTCTAGTGGGCTGAATTATCACACACAGAATCCCAGAATCCCAGAATGGCTGAGGTTGGAAGGCACTCTAGAGATCATGTAGTTCAACCCCTTGCTCCAGCAAGGACACCCAGAGCACGTGGCACAGGGTGGCATCCAGGCGGGTTTGGAAGATCTCCAGAGAAGGAGACTCCACAGCCTCTCTGGGCAGCCTGTCCCAGAGCTCAAGAGAGCTCTTGTCACCCTCACAGGAAAGAAGTTCTTCCTCACATCGAGGTGGAACTTCCTGTGTTTAATTTGTACCCATTATCCCTTGCCCTGTCACTGCCCACCACGGAGAAGAGTTTTGCCCAATCCTCCCTACATTCTCCCCTCAGGTACTTGTACACATTGATCAGATCCCCTCTCAATTTTCTCTTCTCCAGACTAAACAGGCCCAGCTCACTTAGTCTTTCCTCATATGATAGATTCTTTAGTTCCTTAATCATTCTTGATCGCTCTCCACTGGACCCTCTCCAGAAGCTCCACATCCCTCTTGTACTGGGGAGCCCAGAACTGCACCCAGTACTCCAGGTGCAGCCTCACCAGAGCTGAGCAGAGGCAGGATCCCCTCCCTCGACCTGCTGGCAACGCTCCTCCTGATGCAGGCCAGGATCCCATTGGCCTTCTTGGCCACGAGGGCACATTGCTGACTCATGGTTAACTTGTTGTCCCAAATCCCTCTACACAGGGCTGCTTTTCAGCAGATCAATCCCTGTACTGTCAATGCAGGTGCAGGACCCTGCAGTTGTCCTTGTTGAACCTCATGAGGTTCCTCTCTGCCCAACTCTCCATCCTGTCTAGGTCTCTCTGAATGGCAGCACAGCCCTGGGGAGTGTTGGCCACTCCTCCCAGTTTGGTGTTATCTGCAAACTTGCTCCGGGCTCACTCTGTCCCCTCGTACAAGTCATTCATGAGGAAGTCGAAGAGCACCAGGCCCAGTACTGTTCCCTGGGTGACACCAGGGGCCTCCAACTAGACTCAGCCCCATTTATCACGGCCCTCTGAGCGCTGCCAACCAGACAGTCCTCAGTCCACCCCGCTGTCCACTCATCTAACCCACACTTCCTGAGCTTCCCCATGAGGATGTTATGGGAGAATGATTTACAATTCACAAAAAAAGCTCAGACAGAGAAAATTCACCCTCCTTATCACTGCTATTAGTGCTCCAAACATAAATTAACACAGAACTGAAAAACAAGAAGAGTAAGAGCCGATCTCTTTAACTACATGAGCAATCAGCTCATGAGCCTTCAGACTTGAAACCTCCTGTGACTGGTTGTGAAGGCCGGAGTAAAGGGATATCAGTTGTGGTTCGAGCATCTGATCAAGCCCAAAATGGACACCAGCTTGGCTTGGGTTTTGTTCATGTTCCACATGCCTCCCCGCAAAAAGCCAAAACCAAAATAACCAAAGTAAACCTTAAAAGGACACTTGGAAGCTAATCCTCCTTCAGTAGAGGAACTTATTTTATTGTCATTTTTTTGTGTGATAAACTTTTTAAAACTTCCCATGTTTTTACATTAGTAAATATGTAGCCTGTGGTAAAGTAATTGCAAATTTTATTTTTTTCCAGAACAGTTGCCATAGAAGTCTGTAGTTTTATAGTCTGAAAAAAAAAATCAGTGTAATGTGTATTTTTATTCCTACGGTTTTGTATTTTGTCTGTCAGGCCATCTTACTTTGCAAACTTTGCAAACGCTTCTTTTTCTTTCCAAGCCATCTTTGTTTTACTTAGGCAATTTTATGAGTTTGATTTAGGTTTTCAGGCAAGTGTGTATAATATACATCATCTAGGTAAGTACAGTTGGGTACATGCTCCAAAGCAACTGTTTTGCCTGGTACTACAGAAGCCAAGTGCAGTGCAGATTCCTTTTCAGCAGGCCAGGTACTTGCATCTTGTTTGTACGGGTCAAGGTGCTTTTGCAGCTCTGTGACCTGGTTTGGCACGTGTGTTTTTAATCCTTCTTTAGCCGCCCGAGGGTATAGTGATCTCCATGACTTCCTGGCCTTAACACACTCGTCATTGAGACTCACGTAGTTTTATCCTACTATTTAAAACCCCCAAGTGACAGTGAATACAAAGCAGAAGCATACATTGGGGCAGAGCTTCCTCTGGCGTGCCATCGTTTTTACCTCTTACGATCCTCCTTGGCACCATCTACTCCCTCAGCAGGCAATAAACAGAAGGAAGACAAATCTTTTAACACTTACTTAACACAGGTCAAGGAAAGGGTTTAGGGCAGGCTGCTGGCTGACCACATGGGCAGAAGAGAAGTATGCTTTTTCTCTTACAAAAATTTCTCTGCAATTTCTCTGCAAATGCCAGTATATTTGAAGTGGGTCAATTGCTTTTTTTTTCTTTTATTGTTATTTAACAGCTATGCACTCAGACAGAAAAAATGTACATCAATTGTCGATGATGTATCTTTACCTCTGTACTACAGAAAGAGCATTTTTACAATCCATACAACTATCTACACAGCTTATGGATCATTTCTGCTGCTATGTGTGGTGTTGGTGACTAACGCTGTATCATGAGGGAAACAGAGAACCCCGTCACCCTCGCTGAATTTCGGTCCACGCAGCGTATGTAGCTACTCATGCCCCTCCGAAGAGGATGCTGCGAAGAGGGCCAAGCTAACAGCAGCGGCCTGAAGGCAATGGGCTCCACCACAGGTCAGACGTGCTGCTGTGGTACCGCAGACGGGCAGGAGGCCT
The DNA here is from genome assembly GCA_013389825.1 of Crypturellus undulatus. Classification (NCBI taxonomy): domain Eukaryota; kingdom Metazoa; phylum Chordata; class Aves; order Tinamiformes; family Tinamidae; genus Crypturellus; species Crypturellus undulatus. The sequence continues at coordinate 906,821 of VWPW01006205.1, read as the reverse complement.
CGGGTTGCACAACCCAAGGAGTGATGACGCCTGGACGGAGACGTCCCTCTCCAGTCACTGCGCAAAGGGGAACAGAAACTCGGTGCAGGAAGTCCCTGGGCTCAGTGCAACATTTCTGTCACCCACCATGTATGTCACTGGCTGTCATACGTGCTGTGCCTGTGCCCTCCAAGAACACCTTTACGCCTCCCTTCGCTGCTTTGGAAGAGCCAGGCAGGATCGGAGCTCAGAGGCCTGGGAACGTGCATGGGCAGCGTGCGCGGGGGGCCGCGCCACATGTCCCTTTGCCCCATTGCACCCCCTCTGCCCCTACGCCCGCGCACGGCCAGGCAGCCCGGGGGAAGCGGCAGCGCAGGAGAAGGGGCAGCGCGGGCCGCATTTTTGCCGAAGAAGCCGCCAAGCGGCGCGGTGCGAACGGCCGCCGAGCAGCGGCCACCCGCCGCGCCCGTCCCCGCGCGGCGGCAGCAACAGCCTCGTCCCGCCGGCCG